>JAOXYF010000017.1:1456326-1474576 GCA_028565775.1 Sternarchorhynchus goeldii
TGTGTGCGTGTGTGTGTGTGCGTGTGTGTGTGTGCGTGTGTGTGTGTGCGTGTGTGTGTGTGCGTGTGTGTGCGTGCGTGCGTGTGCGTGCGTGCGTGTGTGTGCGTGCGCGTGTGTGTGTGCGTGTGCGTGTGCGTGTGTGTGTGACTAAACAGATAGTTTGCTTTATTAATGCCAGATGGAAATTGCAGCAGAAGTAGAGTGCAAACAAGAAATGCATAAATTTATAGTCATCATTTGCTCCTAAATGTTTCAAAATGACTTCCTGTCCAGATTTTAGCTGGAGCTCCAGTGCATTTTACCTTTTTTTTTTTTTTTTTTCCCCCATGAACGTGTGTGACTTGTGTTTGTGCTTCTGCCAGACCTCTGCCCCACATCAGGAACGACGGCAATCTGTTCCATCCTGTAGGGAACCCCATGTTTGTTAGAGATCTCCTAATTTTTCCTGAACATGCAGACAGCTGCAACATGGGTAAGTTCTTGGAGTGTGCACACAGATGCTCTCTCACTCACTCACACACACACACTCACACACACACACCCTCAAGCCCTTATGAGGGCCAGATTTAAGTGAGAGCTCAGTCACGGTTTCCCATCGGAGGCCATAAGGTTGGGGATGTGACTAAGAGAGTCCGTTCGTTCTGTCATGCTCCCTCCCAAGCCCCGGTCCCACTGTGGCCAGCCTCTATGTGCCAGGCAGCGTAGCGCTATCTTGCTTTGCTGCCGTGCGGAGCGAGCGCTGGACTCTCTTCCCCTCTCCCTCATCGATTGTTTCCAGATGACACCCCCAGCTGAATACTCCGCGGTGGGGGAGGGTGGAGATGGTGGAGCGTTTGTGGCATTGAGATCGGAGGGAAACAATTACCAGTACAAGCGAGCGCGTGGGGCACGTGGGGCGGCCTTTCCCCTGCCCCTCTCACAGTTGGCTTTCAGTAGTTCCAGATGATCATGTGGCCAGTTTTCACTGCGCCTTTGTGTGTGGAAGGTTGCCTTCAGCATTCGTTCTCAGCTGCTCCCTCTTCCCCATTTCAGTATCGCACTGATTTTTCACCTTTCTGTCAGAAGGAATAAATAGCCGGTATTGGAATGAGGTAATCCTGGAGGTGTGTGTGTGTGTCTGTGTGTGCACACATTTCAACCTACACATTCTGGCGCCAGAGGTCACTGGGCTTTCCAACAACTAGGGGTGGGTGTGTGTGTGTGTGACTGTAGTAACCACGCATATCTCATGTTTGGACAGTCTTTGCGAGTCTTCTTGGCGACACCATACTGGTGGATGATTTGGACTCAGCCAATCATTACCGCAGGGGGGTAAGTAAGTGCTGCAAGATGAAACTCAGAACTTCATCACCATTCCTAATGGCACAGGCCAATCTTTTGGACAGCAGGTTTTCTTCTTAATAAACATGTATAAAATAAGGGTAGGAAAAAAATTATACAACCAAAAATTTTCAACTTGATAAACACTTATTTTCATTCATGACAAATGCAATAACAAACAAGACTACTTCCAAAATAGTCAGTGTGTCTGTGTGTCTGTGTGTGTGTGTGTTTGTGTGTGTGTTTGACAGGTGGTCCAAAGTAAGGTGCAGTGCCCTGCCCTGCTAACACGGCAGGGGGACCGTATCCGTAGCAACGGGAAATTTGGTGGCCTGCAGAACAAGGCACCTCCAATAGAGAAGCTGAGAGGGCAGGTGTTTGGAGCACCACTGCCCAAAGAGTACCAGTCCATACGCAAGCAGATAGGTAATACCAGCTGCTCCCATCTCTTTCTCTCTCTCTCTCGTATCATCAAGTCTTCATCAAGTATGTATTTTGTTTGTAGAGCTGCTGCAGCAGTTATCAGTAGCGATACAGAAGACATGTGAGAGACAGAAAGATTATGACAACCACATGCAGTACCTGAAAAGTCCCGAAATGAAAGAGAAACGGCTAGAACTCGAGCAGCAAGAGGAGGAGCTCAAAGACATCGAGCAAAAACTCTGTGAGTGTGATAGGGTGTGTTTGTGAACACGTGTGTACCTGTGCGCAGGTGTCCGTGTGTGATGATGTCTACACAGTAAGCGTATTGCGCAGTGTCTTCATAAACCGATTGCAGATGGGAGTAATTTGGACTTGCATATATTTTAAGGTCTGTGTGTGTGTATGTGTGTGTGTGCGCGTTTGCAGTCAACACCCCTGTGCGGTCCTCCTCTGCTTCAGCAGTGAATCCCAGAGTTGTAGACGAGGACGATTCCCCACCAGCAAAGAGAGCTCGCCGTAAAACACGACGAACCCTGGGTACGAATCCCACTAATCTAAGCTGCCAAACAAGAACTTTCATCAGCTGCAGGGCCCAAGGAATGTTGTTACTCATTTTCAATAGGTTTATGTTTTTTATTTGAAATTGAGGCGCATTTTGAAAAGATGATGGATAAAGATTATAAAACGGTATCTGGTATCAAACGAGTTTTCCTGGAACTTTCAAACTTGTATATACTTGTACATAAACCCAACTGAAGGAAAAGGTGTACCAAACTTACCTTTTCCCCAAGAGTAGGTACATCCTAACAAGATCAGATCTAATTAATTTGAAATATTTTTATTTTGCTCTGTTTACAGATCCATAGATGGGATTTCCCTGAGACGAATCTGCAAAATCATCTCTATCCAATATTTTTTACCTGCTGCAAAAACTCCACAGGGATGTTATTTCTGTAATGAGGGCTTAACCTTCTGTCAAATACTGTGAGCATCTTGTTTAATATTTCTTAAGTTCTTAAATTCTATAGCTTTTTAACTTTTATATTATGAATTGCTTTTTGTCATTTTTTTCTACCAGTTTTTGAACTTGATTTAACCAGAAATGGCAGCTCGGTTTATAGACCATGTACAGAATGTTTTATATGTTTGTCAAAAAAAAGAAGAAAATGTGTATCTGTTTACATCATTTAACAAGATTCTCATGGATTTTTCTCTTGTGTTGTGTATGAAACCCCCACCCCAAAAAAAGAGGAAAATAAAATACACAACTGTGTTGTATGATGGTCCCATTAACGCATCAGTGTTGAGATGGCTCTTATCCATTCTGAAGAATAAGAAACTTCATTATTGTTCCTGTTTCGGTTGGTAATTTGCTTAGTAAATTGTGAAATGACTGACAACTATCGTAATTTGATGACTAAAGTACAGTGTGATGTTGCAGTAAGCTTGTCTGGCTGTCAAAACCAGATCGAAGAAACCGCGTCCTGAATCTTAAAGCGAATTAAGATTCAGTCCTTCTGTAACGTTTAAATCCTAGAAGGTTCTAGACGCTGTTGAATAAGAAAAAGAAAGTGATACGTGTGCTTACGTTCGTTCCCTCATGTATCGCAGCCTTGGCTTGTTAACTGACTAATTTATTATGGCCAGTGTCGGAAGTGTAAATTTGCAGTGAAGGGGTTTCGGCTGTCTTATCAGGGTTGCTAGACGCGCTTCATAATGTTTCCCTTGCTAATCTGTCTAGTATGGATCGCCAAGAGGAGAAAAGAGGGGAGGGACGTGTTCGTAGTTACCAAGAGCCCTTCTAGCGGCGACTTGGGCTATAGCCCACTCGGACTTGTCCCACTGCGTTTTCTACCGGCCTATGCTTGTTAAACAGCGATGGTCGCGTTTAATCGTTTTGTCCAGATTGCTTACAAACTACCAGAAAACGCGGCCAATTTAGTTTGCAAATGAAGGTCTTAAACGTTCATTGTGTAGTTTTTGCTTCAGAGTCCCAAGTAGTTGAAGATACTTTCCCAGTTAACAAAAAAAAAAGTTTGGGTATACCTCAAATAACACATTTGGAAGATAAACGTCGACACATATTTTAGGGAGACCTCAAAGCAGATTGTAACAAGAAGTTTGGAAGTCCGACCGCACTTAAAACGAACTCATATGAGAGATGCTCGGAAGCAGAACATGAAGTAATAAACTGCTCCTGTAAACTGCGCGCGTCTCATGGGCGGGGGCGGGGCGCGCGGGCAGACATCAGCACATCTCACAATTCGCAAGCCTTCCTTCGAAACTTTAAGCACACTTGTGTAGATTTTGAGGTTTTTACCTATACTACGCATTCTAGTTTCTTTAAACATGAAGTCTACATATACAGGCTGTATACTTCCAACCACGGCGATTCTTTTGCTATTCTCTCCATTAATTTATGGAACCCCGTCGAGATACAGTTTATTCCAAGGCTCTCCTTACTCGAGCTCGATTGCACAGCAAAGGAACAAGTGAGTGTATTCTCTTCTTCAAATTACGTGTTTGCAACTGTTGAATAGGCCTACATGAATTTAAATTGTGTAATCTGTAAAGAATGGGTACTGCAGAAAGTGTTCAATGGAATAATACCTTTCGTTACTCAAACGTTAACTGATAAACACTGTAGATTACGTGAACCATTCCGTTTTTAAGAACATTTAATAGTTTGATGCACCAACAGTAGAAGGCTATTTGAACTTATTCGATACGGAACATGTACGTTATATGTAATGAATGTGGATATCTGGTCGTGATAACATAGTTTAATTGGTTTTGGAATGGAGATACTAATCTAGACTTTTTAATCTAGGTGTACTCCTAAACCGATCAATTTATTGTATATTACGCAATCGCAATCCCACAGAAATTGGTGCGCCTTCGTTGTGCATAAGAACGTGACCTGTGTCGTTATGGGAGCGACGGAGACCGTCGTGGAGAAAGAGATCGCGCCTTGCCCGATGCATCAGCCGGACTGCGCGCAGCGTGTGATGTAAGTTTCTCCAGAGAACATGCGATGGGCGGAGGCGAGCGTGGTTTTATTGGTCAGCAGGGCACCAGTCCGGTTCCCGCGTAGTAGAGCGAGGCCCGAGACTTGGTTAGGCAACTTTATCGAATAATTATTTTTTGGAGAGGTCGTACCTGGTGTCTCTTTTGAGCTTTATTTCTGTTTGATAAGAGGCAGTTAATGCCTCCATCTGAAAGTACACCCCCCCCCCATTAATTCTCTCTCACTCACTCACTCACACACACACACACACACACACACACACACTCACACACACCTGACCAGATACATATCCACGATTCCATCACTGACATTGGAAAAGGGTTAGATCATGAGCGTTAGCACATTTATTTTTTTATACAGCCACAAACAGAATGCCACAGGCTATCCAATTAACAGCCTAAACTGATTTAACTTTGATAGGACACTATGTCAGATTATTCACTCTATAGTGCCAAAGAGACTCTCGTGATGAATATGGAATGTGGAGGCACATAGTGTTACAGTTTCAAGGATCTCGGCTAAGAATCAACAGTATTTCAAGTAATACAGCAAAAGGCAATAGAAAAATAGCTATTTCAATACCTTTATACCTGAACATTTTTATCACATTTAATTATTTATCATGTTTAATTAAACAATTGTAACATTAACTAGTGAACATTACTTGATTATCCCAGCAGACAGCACCAGGTCCATCACTGATGTCAAAAAGGTTTATTGTTCTCTTTCTATTATTACCATTACCATTATTATTAATTTGTATTCGTTTCTGTGGGGCGGGGTTCTTAGTTAGGAACTGAGGGATGCCTGATGAAATTTTTGGAAGCACTGATGTAAGTTTGTTAATGATCAGTGCTTCCAAAAATCAGTGGATCACTGTTGGCACTAAAATCTCATACGCCCTTTGTGCATGTGGGTGAGAGTGTGTGTGTGAGTGACCTCATGGTCTCTCTCTCTCTCTCTCTCTCTCTCTCACACATGCACGCACACATTCATATTAGTCATTGCCCCCCTTGAATTCCAAGCTGCACTCCAGATGTGTGTCACAGTTGGATAAAATCATAATGAATTATGTACCATGTAATAATGCCATACTTTGTTTCTCCTTGAGCATTTAGGTTGGTGAATAGTGTGAGAAAGGGAGCATGAATTTCAGACAGAGGGGCCATCCACACCAGATCAGTTACACGTCAGAATTCTCTGTGGGCTGGTTATAAACTGTCACATTGCTCTGCCTGTGCAGGGCATCATTTAGTATTGGAATGTTGGAATGTATGGATGACTTGGACACCATAGTATGTTAAACACCCTGGCACTGAATCAGATAAATATTTCTAGTCTGTACAGTTGCTTCGTCTGTACATCACATTTTCACTTGCTGCTGTGACAGAACTGAGAGTAAGGTGTCTTTAATGAAAAAATATTCCCTGTGATTGTAATATAGTTGGGTTTGTACTAATCTATACTGATACTTGTTAGTTAATTGATGTTATGTGACCGTCATGTCATGTCTGTGAATTCAGATACCGTACTCATCTGAGGCCCCTATATAAGGTAGGCTACAAGCAAGTGACTGAACTGGAGTGGAGATGTTGCCCAGGTTACCGCGGTCATGACTGCATGGAGCTTAAGGATCCAGGACTGGGTCCTCGCATTCTCCAAGAACCACGCCCAGATCCACCACCCATCCATGGGCAGCAACAAAGTGTCCTCGGTAGGACTTCTGCTGAGCTATAGAACCTTGTGAGAACTTTTTAAAGGCAAAGAGAAGAGACAAATAGCAGAGCCAAGAACTGTTGGTATTACCTCAGTTTGTTCTGATTTGTATTTAGTATAAATGGCTTTTGAAGGAAGGAATGGCTTTTGAAAAAAGATGTACATTAGTTAACTAGGTCTATAGTATTTATATAGTAACTTTGTTTTTCTCCAACAGGACCAGAAGTGTTCTCTGGTTCACATCCTTGGACACAGCCTGGCCAAAATGGACAAACCAGGCACCCCTGGACTGAGGGTGGTGAGTCTGGGAAACCTGAAGGCCACCGAGATGGTAGTCGAGTCACAGAGCTAGAGGGGGAAGTGCAGCGACTCTCCCAAGCGGTCCTTGACATGCAGGCTGCCATGACAACAGCCAACACTAACCTGAAGCTGGACCTGCAAGAGGATGTCAGCAAGATTATTCTAAACTTCTTGGGTAACCTGCGACAGCCACAGGGTGCCCTCGCCGGAAGCACTGAAAGCATCCTGCTGCCTTCTGACCTTCCAATTTCTTCAGTTGCTGATGAGCTCCAAGAGCAGGTCCAGGAGCTTTCCAACACCATCAGCAGCAACACCAACACCATCCAGCGCCTGGAGGCAAAGCTGGAGCAGCTTGAAGGCCAGGTTAGTCAGCTAACAAGAGCAGCCACAGTTCCTCTACCATCTGCTCCCATCCCAGCCACTCATTGCCCATGTCAGGCTTACATTGATGAACAACTTCAAGCCATCCGCACTGAGATGCTGGAAGGAATGGATATCAAGATGGCTGATTTGAAGAACACCTGTGACTACAAAATGCTCTCGGTTAAAGAGCTGTGTGAAGAGCAGGAGGCCTCATACCTCAGTCTTACAGAACTCCTGGAGTCCAAAGAGGCTGACCTCCGCCAGGAGATCAAGGACATGCGGCGCTTGGTCTCAGTGGGCATTATGAATGGGTCAAATGTCCCAGACCTTCAACTGGAGATCCAGAACTTGAAGGACACACACCAGAGCCTGGCCAGTGAAGTGATTGCAAAGTTCACACAGCAGAAGGCCCGAAACGAGGAGTTAGAGGTGAGGTTTGGCCTGATGGAGAGCAGGATGGAGGGGCATTGCCTCCATCTGGAGGAAAAGCTGAGGAAGGAATGGACAGAAGGTAAGGAGGCACAAAGCAAAGCTTTGGATAGTCAGATAATTGCAGCTCTACAGGGTACAGGAGGCCAACAATCACAGGCAATAGATAACTCAAGCTGTCAATGTTTGGCTGAGATTGAGAAGCACACTGGAAGTCTGAAGAGTGAGGTGGGCTCTCTGGCACAGCAGGTTAAAAATATGGAGAACTCTGTCAGAGGGCTCAGTCAGTGGGTCGGCCATCAGGGTCACGCCAATGAGCTGTCTACCAGAATGGACAAACTGGAGGAAGATTGCGGGAGGAACCAAGCAGTGGTCAGCAGGCTGGAGGGGGTTCTCTCTGGGGTTGACGGACGGTTGACCAACGTCGAAAGCCTGTGTGGCAGGTTGGAGCCCATGTCGGACAGCCTTCTGCGGATTAAAGATGGACTCAACAAACATGTTAATGGCCTTTGGAACTGCTTCCGGCAGCTCAACAACACAGTACTCACGCAGTCTGCAGACATCAACACTTTGAGAACAAATGTGCACGCCACAGTGAGCATGCAGAACAGAACCTCCAGTACTCTTCAGTACACAGGTAAATACAACACTATGTCATCAGGGTCAAACAACATTTAACATCATCTGTAATGCTGCTCCCCTGTTGACGTCATATTGTGATGCCATAATGCTACATTTGATGTCATCTGTAAGCAGACTTCCTTGGACACATCTTTGGTCATCAGGTATAGGAATAAATCTGTGGAACTATCTAGAGTCTGTAGCCAATGGCTTAAACTTCTCTAACAGTAATAGTTTTATACAACAGTAATTTCAGTAACAAAAAAGTCTTAAGCTGTGTAAAAAGGAGTGCTAATGATCAACAAGATTACACCTTAAATATAAATGGCAAGGGTCTAGTGACTAAATACTTCTGTAGTCATTTCAATATTTTTTTAATAAGTTACATTATCAAAATATTGAAACTGTGTTAGTGTTTGAAGAAGGATTTCCTATGAGTGAGTGTTGCATATGGAAGGTTCCTTTGCAAGTGTAAGGTAGGTAGTTCCTCTTCTGTGTACCCTGATTGGACACACATGTCTGTTCTAACAAGACAGGCCCCAGAGTTGAGCAACTCTTGGCTTTTCTGCAGTGTGTGCATGTGTGTGTGTGTGTGTGTGTGTGTGTGTGTGTGTGTGTGTGTGGGTGTGCAGGCACGTGTGTGCACCCGTATGCATGTGTTAGTGGGGGAGAAAGTGTATCGGCTGCTCATTGGACCTGTGTGTATGAGCACAGTCTAATCTCCCCCAAGGGGGTAATGCCTTTAAAAACGAGGGCTAATGCAGCAGTAGTAATGCACCACCCCCCTCCCACCCCCATTTGAAACGTGAGAGTTCTTTTTAATGTTTTGTGCACATTTAGAAACAATTACTTCAAACCTTTGGTTCCCCTCACTGTTTTCGTTTCAGTCGAGTTTACAGATTATGTACAGTATATCATCTCAGCATAATTCCTTTCAGATGCTTCAAAAACACAACAGGTCTATTGTATTCCATAGTGTTGTATGTCTCTACGAGAAAAAAAAAAGACTGTAAACCAGCCATTTCTGTGGCTCTGCAAGTGACTGCCTCTTACTTTTCCCCTTCAGCTCCCTGGGTGAAGTGGAGCGAAGCAGCCTGTCTTCAGTTCTGTAACAAATGAAGACTTGTGGGGAGAGGGGGGGTGATGCTGTGTTTCCTATATTGCTTCTTGTGCATGCGTGCTAACAAGAGCGCAAATTCCAGCAGTCGGTTCCTTGAACTTTATATGGTGTGTGTGCATGTGCGTGTGTGTGTGTTTGCTTCTTGATCCATGCTGACCTTTGTACTATGGCTGTGAACCTTCTTCTGACTTGTCCCCCTTGGCAAACTGCATAGACATGTATTTATAGACCCTTTATCTGGACATGGTAAGGCAGGTCAACTGGACTCCATTTTGGAACAGACGCCCATCGGATTATCAGCCACGTCCTGATATGAGCCAGTCAGAGAGCCTTCATCTTGGACTGTCTCTCTTTCCGCTGCCATTCTCCTTCTTCTGAATATTCCCACCAACCATCCTGATCCATCTGTGTTTCCTTCATGCTGCCTGTGTTTGCTGACGTTTAAACAGGTTAGCACAGGGTGTGGTGGCTTCTCAATTTAACAACCCCAAATGATTGCCAAACCCCGGTACCAGTAGCATTACATTTTTTGGTTCAAACAAGATAAGGAATGCCGCATGTCCAAAAATACCTGCTTTGAACCACCTCGCCAAGCCTGAAGAGGAAGGCTGCTGTTCCACTGAGATGTTTATGGAAATGAAGCCCTTTCAGGCTTTGCCAAAAATCAGTAAAGATACATGAAAGAGTTGTGGAGAGAGGCTCTTGTCATGTTTCATGTTTTTTTTTAGCATCATGCCAGTATTCTCTTTATGCTCATGGCAAGTATAAATGCAGTTTCTTTTTTTCCAAGTATAGATAAAACAATCACTTTTTTTTTTTTTTTAGAAAGTTATGGATAAAGCTTTAGGCTATTAGCAGAATATGGTATAGTCCATGTTTTTTGACTTTTGATCTGAACAGGAGCACAAGGAACATTTTTGGTGAGACTAAGGCATGAATGAATACTAAACAATACGGTTTCGTTACCCAACCATATAGCAGTGTTGTATTTATGGCCTCATCCAACAACTTCAGAAACACAGACTCGCAGATTGGAACACAGGCATTTTCCCGCAAATTCTCCAAGTGCACAGTCATGCGATCCATCCTTAATCAGGAATCAGGAAAAAAAAACGAATGATGCCAACATGCTAAGTGGTTTTCGAAGCCAATTGGTTCATAGCATGACCCTATGTAGCTAACATTATTGTACCTAAATATTATTGGATATTAATATGTCAGGAAGTCATTTATTGCAGTTTTTTATGAGCCTTGAATGGCATTCCACAATTTGCATCCTGATATTGATTGGTAATTTTCCTATCACAGGAAGTTGAAGGCTTCTCTGCCAGGTTGGACTTTCATTAGAGTTGCTAAGTTTACTTGTTAATCTCTGCATAGTGTACTTAGAATAACTTGTGCAAACATTTTCTAAAATTAGTCATTTAAATGTTATGGATTGGAAAATACTTAATGGATTTTAAAAATACATAATTATATGTATTTTTTATGTAGAGTAAAAAGTTTGAAGACCCTTGGCCCGTCTTGCCTCCTCTGACAAATCACAGTGTTAACCAAATGCCTTTATGGTTTTACAACCATTTTAAGTCACTTGGTAACTTAGACAAGGGAATTTAGTGTCTTTGGAAAGTACCTTAATGTAGCTTAACTCCTTGAAAACATCTTTTGAACCTACGATGTTTAAAGCAAGGTCAGGAAAAAGGTCCTATTTATTTGACTACTTCAGCATGATACATGTGTAGGCATGTGGTTGTAAGCCAGGCCAGCTGGCAGCCAGATACTGTTGTATCTCAGGTCACGGGGGAAAGAAGACAAGTGTTAAGCATAGGGTGACTGTGTGGAATACTTAAATTAAATCACCTTCCCTCCCTGCCTTCAAAAGTTCACTTTCCTAAAGAGGAGAGAGTGAATTACACAGCGTGGTTGTAATCACTGACTGAGGTCAGCTATAAATAACTCTTCATTTGCTTAGTCTTCATTACTAACTGTATGCACATTTGTTATAGTAAGAAGTGCATGAAATCCAAACTGTAGCATGAATATGTACTCAGAAATGGTCCATCATTACTCGGTGGGAGTTGCAAGGCTTTGGGAAAAAATATTACTACAGGGAGTAGCAGCCTCTCAGTTCTGCAGCCAGAAAACAACAAATGTCTTTCATATTACTGATTTTAGGTTAATACTTTTCACATTGTTATTAAATATTATTACAGCACATTGTTAAATGCTGTGAGCCTGAGGGAAGAGTACAAGTGGATGTTTTGAAGTGTGTAAAGCAGTTGTCATAAACACTTACTTGCTCGGTGCAAGTAAACAAACACACATGTTTTTTTGTTTTTTTTTTTCTGAGAGGAAAAGAAACCACTAGGCATGCTTCCCCATCAATGAAAGGCATTTGCTTATGGTGTTTTATGGTTTTACTACATCCATAGCTTTTTGAATAAAGTTTTTTGTTTGCTCTGGGTAACAACATTGAAACACCATTTTTGTACAGATTAACAGAAATATATAAAAACCACACTTTATGCTTTATGATTCTGTCTTGAACGATCATGATAAACAGTTGGATAAAGATCTTCATAGAGTTCCTCATACAAAGATGCTTCTTGAAAATAGCATGAAGTAACTGACGTGTTGTTTGCCAAAATGTTAAAGCTGCCTTGTAATTTTAAACTTTCCCACACTCTTACTACAGAACAACTGCCCACACATGCATACATACACACACTTTCCATTTGTAATTCCTTTGGGGGTGTTGCTCACAGTCGCCAGGACATTTGGACAGCGTTTAGTCCTAGAGGAAACGAGCTGAGATCTGCAAAACTCTGTCTCACCTGCTTACTCTGTCATTACGGTCATTATTTTTGCTCTGCTTTGTCCTAATTCTCTCTCTCCACCTCCCTCTTTCACTTCCCCTCCAGGTGTTCGTGGTGGTATGGAAGACTCCAGTGTTCCCCTGGAGACAAGCTCCGCCCTTCCAGCTTCTCCTGTCTTGGAGTCTGGTGAGGCGGGACCACCCGGAACCAAGCTCTCATCCCGCCCTCCTCAGGGGACCAATGGCAGCATGACGCCTGTTAAGGGATATGCTGCCGCACCGGGTGAGTGTGTTATACTGCCAGTTCTCCTACTTCCTTCTGTCCTGATTCCGGAATATGAGGCCGTGTGGCTACATCAATATGTTTTTAATTGGGTTGTATGTTCAAGAGTTATAAAAGAGGTGTTTGTCATAAAAGTATCGTCACTTTAATTTAGTGTATAATAGCAGTGTGTTTTTTAGCTGTGTGTTTGCCCTGTCTGCTGCAGGCTATCCTCCTTCATCTCCAGTCTCAATCATCCCTAACATTCTTTCAGGTACCTCACAACCATTCTTTTAGTTATATAAGCATAGATATAACTTTAAAATAGATATATGCTTTTAGATATATTAGTGTAGATATAATTTTAAAATGGGTACTCTAATACAAAATACACATCAAATATGCTCCACAGGATTTGCCTGTTATCACGTGCGTAAGGCATGCATGAAAATTGTGTGTGTGTGTGTGTGTGTTTCAGGTCGTACAAGTATGAGTGCTCCTGTGTCATTTTCAGCTGGTCTGACCCTCTTATCTTCTTACTCTGGAGAAGTCGGCATCATCCGTTTCAACAAAGTGCTGCTTAATGATGGCGGACATTATGACCCAAATACAGGTGCCTGTCCAAGTACTTCACCCGACACATTATTACTGGGTTTATGGATTATTAGCAGAATTACGTGAATTACGTCCACACAAATATGGCAAATATGTGGCGCGCGTGAATGTACCTGTGTTCGTCCTGTAGGTGTGTTCACCGTTCCCACGGATGGACGGTACCTTCTGAACGCTGTGATAACAGCCCCGGAGGGAGAGCGTGCCCGAGCAGTTCTCTCAGTAGCTAATCGCAGCATCCAGAGGCTCGACACTTCAGGCTCTGGGGGTGTGGCCTCCGAGGGGTGCCACTGTGGCGGCTCTGCCTCTGCCAGCCTTGTGCTTGACCTCAGGCAAGGCCAGAAGGCGGGGCTGGTGATGATGTCCGGAACGCTGGCGGTGTCTGCGTCCACTGAGGTCTTTTCCACATTTAGCGGCGTGTTGCTTTATCCCTTGCCAGCCAAAAGATAACCCACAGCCAGCGGGATGGTCGGGGCAGGTCCAGTCTCAGAGTGCCATATCGATGACACGTCGCCACTGCATCAACAGCACTTGGACGTGGAGCAGAAATGGAGCCACTCGATGAGAGGCTAAATGTCAGATAAAATGCATATTTCTGCTATAAAAGACATTTAAAATACAATTTCTAATTTTTTAAAGCCACAAATGACATATCCCATTCTGAAAAAGGATGACATCCAAATTATGAACCAGGAAAGAAGCTTAGTACTGTATGATTCCTACAGAGAATATAGCAAGAGACATTATATACCAAGAGACATGGCAATACAATTTGGTCCTTTGTAAGCCCAGAACAGAAGTAGTAACATCCTTGCTTTGTTTCTGGAGACATCTGGAACGAGTTCTCATCTGTCTTCACTAGAAATTCTGTAAAATATTTCATGAAGGACATAGAAACGTTACCCATTATTATCTGACTGTTTTGGAGATACCAAATTTTTATAGTGACAGTATCTGGATTTTATTTATGTGTGCCACATGCAGCATTGTGTTTTTGGGGAAGTGTAAAAACACAGATAATGCTGGATATTTTCTTTTTTTAAATGGAAACAATAGAATGTAAACAGCCATATTACAGGAAATTTCATTTATATATAACACGAATGGGCAGGTGTAAGTGCTGTTTGGAAGCTATTTGTTTAACAGAAAGCACAGTACTAGATATTTTTCAGTACTGAAACTGTAAGTGCTGCACTTGATTGTAAAAAGCCTCATTACATCTACTGTAGTGGAGGGCCCTTTGCTCAGCTCATTGTTTTTATGAGTAGCTCACGGTAAACTATGGTATCACTATTTTTGATGAAAATGGATCTATATCAGAAACATCAAATTTATAAATGTCTTATTCAGTAAGTAGACAGTGTTATTGGCAATGTTCAAATTACATAAAATATTTTTTGTAATGTCAACATGAATGCCATTTTGTTATGCCAAACAAAAATAATAAATACGTTTTTTAAATCTCCTCAATGGTGCTATTGTAATATTGTAATACTGGTAGAAGATTACACATTTCTATTGCCTGTCTATGAAATCAAGACTTAACAGTTTTTGTCACAGAAATATTTGATGGATGAGAGGCTTCCAACCAACAGAAGAGAGTGCAAACATTGCTCCTGTCACAACTCACAGGATTTTCAGTCATTTTAGTTCTAAGGTGCCTACAGATATACTCAAGCGTAAATCAGGCCTATAATCACATCATGAAATAACAGTACATGGCAGGTAAGTACACCTTATTTCAATCTGGGTTCTGTCAGCAGCACTATGGGTTCTGCACACCTTCAGTGTATCTATGCGAGGACAGACAGACAAGCCAATCTGACCTAAGATTAAACAATCTTTGGCAAACCCCCCTGGCAGAATAACAAGAAACCTTGGGAGGACCAAAACTCTAAAGGAACTCCATCAACCATTGGGTGGTCCAACTATGTTTTATAACATTACTTTTTAGTCCAAGTAGCCCCTTCGGTGTGGTTGTAGGTGGAGTTTAAGTTACATCAGTGAGTCTAGGGTAGGCGGGCAGTTTCTGACATGACAGCATCACATCATCCCCTGGCAGCATTGGTTTGTCCACCAGGAGCATTGGGTTGCCAGGTGGCAGGACTGGGTAACCTTCCCAGGTGTTTTGTTGCCAATGAGCAGGTCTAGTCCATTTTTGGCATCATCTCTGCAATAGTTTGCAAATAGAACGTAGAATAGGATGTAGGCTGAATCTGTAGAGATGAAGACCATGTATAACAGGTATGCCAGAGTTTAGCATGTGAGTTTCGAGGGAAGAGATTCCTGATGTCCAGTAAACACAGCACCTTAAACTTCTCTGGTTTCTTCTCAATCACTTCCGTGAGAAATAGAGTGAGACGTTTCTTCCCCTTTATAAAACAACACTCCATATTTAGCCATAACCTTGCAACAGTTCTCCAAAATGTACTGGGGAAGCATGGTGTGTGTGTGTGTGTGTGTGTGAGAGAGAGAGATACATACTGTGATAACTTTATACTGTGTATAAATTGTGTGTCACCTCTTCAGTGTGTAAAGATATCAGAGAGCGAGTACATTCTCCATGTTCTGGATGTTTTGTATGGTGCCATGTCTTACTCATGGTTAGTGAGGTAGAGTTTAGCAGTGCTCCATCAAATCTAGTCTGTTCCAAGTTCTGAGAGGAACCACCAAGAATCTGTCAGACCTATCAGAGAGGAATGCGCAGGAGCTTCAAGACATTGACAATAAGAGGGTTCCAGTGATAGCAGGTAACATTTGCCAAACCACAGTGCTAACATGTTCATATGTTTAACCTGCTTTAAAATGTTACACTTGGTGATTAAGGTGTATTTATTCAAGCACTCTTGTGAGCTGTAATCCAACCGTGGTTTTGGAGATTTATAGAGTTTAGTTCCTGTCCTCCTGGTTTCAGAGGTTTCTGAACATCTTCTTTTTGATTAAATACTTAATAAAAAACAAGCTTACTGCATTTAGCGGGTTCTTAGCAATAACAGTAACTTTGGTAATTCCAGGGAATGATGCTAATTCTCCTCAAGAGCACTGCTTGAAACAACTCTGCATCTGCTGATGTTTGCAGCAGTGGGGGTTGTCGCTGTTTGTCGGAGGGAGGTAAACAAGTGTTGGCGCAAGCCACAGCAAAAGAGACAGTAAGAGAAGGTTTGTGTGTATGTGTGTGAGTGTGTTTGCGTACCCTTGTTAATGCTGGAAGGGCTACAGCAGGCAATATGTCCTTGACCCACCATGCCAACACCAGCCACACACACACACACAAAATATTTTGGGCCAAAACACCCCTCTACAGGTCCTGTACAGCATTTAGCATTTGCTCCTATCCATAGTAACTTACAAACATTTATCAGTAAGACACTGCGTGTGCTCCCTGGGAACTGAGCCCATGGGGTTGCCAGCACCTCCCTCTACCCGCTGAAGAGTGAAGGTGGCGTGTGAAGCGTCAGCTGGGGCGAATGCAGACCTCTATGGGGCAGTAGCGAGGCGTGGAGCTGGCGCTGCGAGGCAGTGAGATCATCCAGCTGGACGGAAGAGGGAATGGTGTACAGGGAGCCGTTGGGCTTGTGTACCACTGCCACACCAATGCAGCCAGACAGTGAGGCCTGCTTCAGGCCTCTGTCCAGCTCCCTGACCACCACCAGCTGGCCCACGTAGCTCATGCTGTCCGCCTGGGAGCGGGAGAAACAGACAGACCCGGTAGGAGATTAAAACTCCCACACAAATTCACAAACACAGAGAAATAAGAAAGGGAAAGGACAGCGAGGAAGCACTTTTATTGACTAGGGTAGGCTACATTAATCTTCGTTCACCTCCAACAGAGCCAATGGGGTGTTTCACCCAGGAAATGCACAACCAGTGCTATCCAATAACATATCTTTATGCAAATATCCAGGAAGAATTTAAAATTCCAGTTCTTCCCCTAAAGCATGATTCATTCCCTAAAAATATAACTCAGCTGAGAACTGGTGTGTTCAAAAATTCATCCACCCAAAGAGAAGGACTTACTACATATTACATTCTAAGCTTATCCAGTGAAGCCTGGTGGGTTCGTGTAGTACCCTGCCCTAATGGTACTACAGGTGCTGGTAATAAAATTAGAACATCATGAAAAAGTTTATTTATTTCAGTAATTCCATTCAAAAAGTCAAACTTGTATATTATATTCATTCATTACACACAGACTGATATATTTCACATGTTTATTTCTTTTCATTTTGATGATTATAACTGATAACTAATGAAAATCCCAAATTCAGTATCTCAGAAATGTTTAATATTGTGAAAAAAGTTCAATATTGAAGACACCTGGTGCCACACTCTAATCAGCTAATTAACTGCAAAGGCCTTTAAATGGTCTCTCAGTCTAGTTCTGTAGGCTCCACAATCATGGGGAAGACTGCTGACTTGACAGTTGTCCAAAAGATGACCATTGACACTTTGCACAAGGAGGGCAAGACACAAAAGATCATTGCTAAAAAGGCTGGCTGTTCACAGAGCTCTGTGTCCAAGCACATTAAGAGGCGAAGGGAAGGAAAAGATGTGGTAGAAAAAAAGTGTACAAGCAATAGGGATAACCGCACCCTGGAGAGGACTGTGAAACAAAACCCATTCAAAAATGTGGGGGAGATTCACAAAGAGTGGACTGCAGCTGCAGTCAGTGCTTCAAGAAGCACCACGCACAGACGTATGCAAGACAAAGGTTTCAGCTGTCTCATTCCTTGTGTCAAGCCACTCTTGTACAAGAGACAGCGTCAGAAGCATCTTGCCTGGGCTAAAGATGAAAAGGAATGGACTGCTGCTGAGTGGTCCAAAGTTATGTTCTCTGGTGAAAGTAAATTTTGCATTTCCTTTGGAAATCAAGGTCCCAGAGTCTGGACAAAGAGAGGAGAGGCACAGAATCCACATTGCTTGAGATCCAGTGTAAAGTTTCCACAGTCAGTGATGGTTTGGGGTGGCATGTCATCTGCTGGTGTTGGTCCATTTGTGTTTTCTGAGGTCCAAGGTTTTAGAGCACTTCATGCTTCCTGCTGTTGACCAACTTTATAGAGATGCAGATTTTATTTTGCAACAGGACCTGGCACCTGCACACAGTGCCAAAGCTACCAGTACCTGGTTTAAGGACCATGGTATCCCTGTTCTTAATTCGCCTGATCTTAACCCCATAGAAAATCTATGGGGTATTGTGAAGAGGAAGATGTGATACGCCAGACCCAACAATTCAGAAGAGCT
>JAOXYF010000017.1:1474720-1499132 GCA_028565775.1 Sternarchorhynchus goeldii
ATTGCTGCAGTAATCCAGGCCAAAGGAGCCCCAACTAAATATTGAGTGCTGTACATGCTCATACTTTTCATGTTCATTCTTTTCCTTTTTTTTTTCTTTTGGTCTTAGGTAATATTCAAATTTTCTGGCCATCCTATTTACTGTAAGCAGCACAGTGAAATCCCTTTCCTCTTGGCAATATCTTCCTAATCTCTGACTATATTGTGAGCTTTATTTGCAAGAAAGAAAACTCTTTCCAGCTATAATAGCTGTTTTACTCAAGAGAGTATTGTTTCTGAGAAAACAGTATTTTCCTTTTCGTAACAACCAGTCATTAGATCTGAGAAGATTGTCTGAATGACCTCCAGGGCTAATGGAACATCTCATCCTTTCATCTACCACTTAACAATAACCAATAGCTTCTTTCCTGCCCAAGTAATTCACATTCACAGCTTCCTACAATTAGATTTTCTCGCAGTAAGACACTGTGAGAAAAAGTACATAAATCTGCTCATCCTAGAGCTCAGGATAATCTCAGTAATGACTCTAAATCACGTCGTTGATAAGATAACTGTAAAGCAAGTGCTTGTCTTCCTGTTCGTTTCTCCTCAACCATTCTGCTCTCTCAGCTCTTGCCTGTGGACCAATTAAAATATTTTATATAGCATGTGTTAGCATTGCCTCATATCCTGCAGCTTTTAATTATAATATAGCACATCACACACAGTTTCCATCACACTTTAGTGATATTCCACCTCAAACACTGGCTGAACTCATAAGTTCATTATCATGTTTGTATGAGCATGATAATCACCAAACTGCACTGGAGTCCAGTGTCCTTCAGAACAGGAGTCAGGCGCCACTTTAAAAATGATTTAAAACTCCGAGACTGTTGCTGATGAGCTGCTGTCAAGTTATTGCTGTCAGGTATGTCAGGCTGTTGCTGAGGTGACAGGTTTCCTGTGGTAAAGAACCCTGTGTCAGCATTTGTTTCAAAACTTGAAAGCCTATCACAGTTCTCTGCTCCACCACATCCCACCGCGCCTAGCCCCACAAGAAGTGATGAATCTCTATTAACAGTGTTAAATGAACTCTTACACTGTTCATTTGTGTTCACTAAAGGTGTTAATTAACCCCCCTGGGGGCTTTTTAACAATAGTGTAGTCTAACATGTTTCTTGTTTGTAGCACAGTCATCTTAGTCTTTCGGTGTCTCCACTCACCTTAATGGGTATCCAAATTCAGATCCCTCAATATTGGCGATGTACAAACAAAACGTTCACATTCATTCTGCAGTGAACAGTGTAAGCCTATGTTTCACGCAGGTTGCTTCATGTACTTGATTGTTAATCAATTCTAAGACTATAAGCTTACGTCAGTTTGGAGCGTAGTGTACCATTCAAACCGCGAAAATGTAATATATTAATAACAAATTTCGAGAGAATTGAGGAGCATACTTCACTCTGTCAGTTTGTTAATAGTATCTGTAATTTTACAGTGTAGCAGAAATTTTAAATTCACAGAAGAGTCTGTAACTGGTATCCGATAAATTAGTATTTTGCGTGCTCATTATGTGAGAGCCCATTTAAACCTACTGCCCAGAATTTTTTCCTTAATCTAGTTGTTCCTATTTCTTCTACTTTTTTCTCCTCTTTTCGCCCCTATCACGAAAACAAGGGCTCTGTAAAACACTATTTACTGCAGGCTATATCCCAAGCCTCGCTCACAAGTCTCCCTCTGATATATAGCCAGCTTTATAAAGCGGTTACCATGGCTGCTGAAAAACACATTCTCACAAGTACACGCTCACCTTGCGCCAATCTTGTCCGTTTAACAATATGAAAATGCAGTATATCTTCTTACTTTCTCTTCAGTTCCCCTTACAAAAGACAGATAATGATCAATTTTATTTTTGCAACGGCTCACTTAAAACAATCAACACAAAGCCTGTTCTCCATCAGTCACATGGTTTATTAAATTATTTAATATTTATTGGTGAAATAATTTACCTGGGATACTCATGCTGTTATATAGTTATTACAAAATAGTAGGCAGGTATTATCTTCCACTGCAGTGAAAAGTACTTCAAAGGTATTGGGAAAAGTGTCCTTTAACACACCACATCACATGTGAAAATGAACATAGTAATGGTCTACAGCTAATGGTCTCTTGAGTGCTCAGCCTTATATAATTTCAGGCATTAGTAAGTCAGCATCATTTTTGTTGTTCCTGGCTGCAAATATCAGCTGGTTTCTCTTTCTCTTTCTTTCTTTCATTCTTTCTTTCACTCACTCACTCACTCATTCACTCAAGCTCTTCTGCTGATGCTTCCGGTGCTGGTTGTGACCCAGGTGTAACTGGTATTGTAGGTGTGGCCTTGTCTGACTCCACCTCTCCAACAGGTAGTTTCAAAATAACAGAGTCTGTGGGACAGAATTGGTTATAAAAAAATCTTCTGACAGATTCATCTCTCACTCTCCTCATAAAAACAGTTATACATATCAGTGACATTATCTGGATTGCACCTAAAATGTGATCTTACCCTCGTTTAACTGATTAAGTAACCTTTGAGGAATGACTCCTGAGTTCTGAATATCTGTCAGACTGGCTGACTCAACATCATTGAGACTTAGGTTCATCCAGACACCCTGATTTTCTCCTGAAGAATTTCTTCACACAGCCTGCAAGTCTTCAGTCTCTTAGTGACCATCCAGTCCCAACGCAGTCCCATTCAACACCATTCTACTCCCTCCAACATGCTTCACAGATGGGGTGAGGCCTTTAATGATTGCCCATTTGCAAATTTACATAAAACCTTTCTCGTTTGCCCACAGAACATATGCCACAAAGAGTTGCAATGGTGTTGAATTTCTATCATATGCAAGCTATTAATGATAATGACTCCAGCAGATATACTGCAGTGTAAACTGCTGTGTGAATTGTCTTATTATTATTTAGATCAAATCACATTTTAGATGCGATTCATGCATAAATCCAGATCACTCAAAAGTAAGTCTATGCATAACTCCGAATTTACCATCTCACCTTTCCTCTGTGTCAACTTCTTCTTCGTCTTTTTCTCGATTGTTGTCTTCTTCGTGGGATCCCCCTCTGATAAGGGAGTGGTTGAAGATGGAGAGTGAGGTGCTGTGGCAGCAGAACCCGAAGTGGGTGAAGCAGGTGTAGTGGAGGTGGCTGGGCCCACGTTTTTGGATTTGACGGCCATCGGGGTTTTTGACAAAAGAGCGGGGGAAATGGAGGTTGTGGGTCCAATCACCACATTCCCATCTGCATCAGCCAAGTATGAAACTACACCCAAGTCACCTAAGCTCTCCATCACGTTCAGCTGTTAAAGCAAAGATGCCAACATTAGAAATACACCTACAAATGGAAAAGAACCCTGATTGCTAGTAATTATATATATCACAATTTTAGAAAGATCTGTTTTGATTTTGGTATTTTGTATAGGTATTTAGAGTATATCGAATACTTGCTTACTTTGCTACTGTTTGCCGAACAGCAATTTGGCATGGATTCCGAGGTAGTCAGTATAATCATTGGGTGTGATCGAAAACCTATTGATCTGTCTATGTAGGCACTGACAACCTAGACAGATGTTTAAATAGGCAGCGTTCTAACCGTCGTCTATCCTCATAAAGCAGATTATTCGGACGCTTTTGCGTCACGCACAATGCACGCGACCGAGGTTTACTTATATCCGCTACTAGCATCGCCTCAACTTTTCAGCATGAAATTGATCAGTTATACGAAAAAAAACTAGGATAAACATTACTTTAGATAAGCTGTTTGCTGCGCTAAGAAGTTTGTTAGCCAGCTGGTTATCCACAGCAGTACCCTGAGGCTTCAAACTCCGCTATAATAAATACTAATCCCTCGGTATATAAAACTACATAAAGAACCACATAAATACACATATAAAACTTTGTTACTTGAAATAAATCAGAGAGAATAAAATTATTAATGACTTACATTTGAAAACAACATCTCTCGGAGCTCCACCATGAAAAGTTGTGGTTGTGATGTATCACGGGGTTGCCTTTGCGGCTGAGGAACCGTTTGATGCTGCCTTAAAATTCGGCTAAATTAAGGTACCTCAGTAGGCAGCATTTTTAAGAATCTAAGAATTCGGAACACGCACAATTCGACATAAAATGCTGTCTGTTTAGACACTAGGTTTTCGAACACACCCATTGTTTATGCATCTAGAAATCTCACTATGTACTTCCAGATGCACTTGCTGTTCTCCATAATCTAAATATATTCCAATCATGGGCTGTGTAGTTAAACCCAACATAAATAGTTATGCTCTTCAGTAGATAGACACCTCATATGTACACAATTGATTCACATGGTTGTTTTAGTCCAAATTCTTGCATAACAAATCTAAATATCTGTTTTTTCAATACCTGAGAGCATCACATGTGCATTGATTCAGGTTTTTGATGGTGTTTTCACAATGAAATTGTGAATTGTGAATATTGAATATTTTATGTTGAGATCTTGTGTAGTTTGGTCATCAAGGAAAAATGTCATAATGCCATTGTCGAAAATATGTTTGCTAATTTTGCAATTTAGACATTTTAATTCTAGTAAAATTAAATGTGATGGAAAATATGAGAAAATGATAAATTATTATGAATAATTCTCAAAATCAACCTTCTACGGTACTATTTAACTGGGGTGATTCTAGGACAAAGGCTTTAAAGGTGAGTACCCACTGAGACCAGAACCCCTATTATTTTTCAAAAACCTGCACATTTTACTGTTTTGGACCATCATTCCTAGTTTCAACTATATACTCTATATAACATTTTTCAGTTTATCAGAGAAAAACTTCCATTTTCATGAACAACTTTGTACTCTTATTTTTAGAGGTGCTGGGAGTCCATTTAGGGTTGCACCCCTAAAAAGAGACTAGACACACATACGCTATTTAGTGTAATAGAACACATACGTATGGTGTAGCTATTGGGTGTAACTTACCACAGACTGTTCACATGGTATCTTCTATCATTAATGTCATATATGGATATGATGCCCATGACTTTCGCTCTGTGTATTTTCACGGGTGTGTATAAGAGAGTGGAGTGAGGGAGTATATGGTTGCCGTCCAACCCTGTGCTCAGGGTTCCAGGGCGAATAACACCATCATCGTGCGCAGGGTTGGGATGAATGGAGGAGCGTGAGGGTGCAGGAGTGAAGGAGACGATGAGTGCAGTGAAGGAGGGAGGGAGGGAGGGAGGGAGCAAGAATGAGTGCAATCACAAAGTGAGGGAAGCGAGTAATGTGCTGTTTATTGAAAACAGGACAGTTATCATCATTGTTTATTGACACAGGAATTCCTGCCAAAAGCTTTTTATGAAGTAATAAGTGATGTCACAGTTTCTGTGTCGTGCCAGGGAAAACGTGCCTGTGTGAAGTAAAGACAGCGTGGTGACACGTGAAGTGATATTGTGCTGCTCAGGTGTAGAAGGACGTCATGTCATGACGAACATGCAGTGAAATGACACTTCATTAATAAACGTACACATCGACAGCATATCCTATACACGAGACAGAAAAGAAAACTAACCCAAATACTCAAAGCATCCCTTTCAGACCAGAGTTTTAAAGTTTTTCTGATCAGTGCTGCACTTTTTGTTTTGTTTTTTTTCTGAGTAAACCTTCAACACACACACACACACACACACACAGGAACACAACAAAACACTTCAGCTAAAGTGCTGCCCTCAGGCTAACGCAGAGTGAGAGGCCAGGCAGCACGGCTAGCGTCGGTTCCCAGTTCATTTTTGTTCCGCTTCATGGCGACGAGCAGTAAAATGCAGGTGTGTCGTGAGGTGGAAAGCAACATAAACAAGGAGATGTCTGGGGGTCGTTAAAGTCGTGACTGGGAACCTCTGTCCTGGGGTTCTTGCTCTAGCCCCTTAAATACATTAAAGCATACTAAAAGCATTGCCTGGTGATATGGGGGTACTACTGTGATGGTTTCATAAAACATTGGACCAATGCTTTTTACCTTTAGCCTCTGTTTAGCACCATTCTGTAACTTTTCTCTCTAAAAGTAAAACTGCCCCTTGACATCTGGACATCCTTTTGCACTGCAGGGCTTTTTACGTCTTTGCTGAACACTACCGTCATCAACTAATTCTAACTCCCAACACCACAATCAGCTAATTCTTTGGAAGGGCACTCGTTTTTGGGGGAGTTTCTGTTTGTTTTTGACCTTCATTCATATTTACTCGTCTTCTGGCCGCCGAGCCCCAATTCCGCTTGCTGTTTCTCCTACTTTTTCTTGCTGGGCTCCTCGTCCGGGATGAAGACACTTACGGTGAAATCGCCGCTCTCAGTACCGTGCTTGTTCTTGACCAGGATGCTGTATTTTCCCGAGTCATTCGTGTTCACC
The DNA here is from genome assembly GCA_028565775.1 of Sternarchorhynchus goeldii. Lineage (NCBI taxonomy): Eukaryota > Metazoa > Chordata > Actinopteri > Gymnotiformes > Apteronotidae > Sternarchorhynchus > Sternarchorhynchus goeldii. The sequence continues at coordinate 1,481,123 of JAOXYF010000017.1, forward strand.
GTGGTGATGGTGAAGCTGGCAAACTTCCCCGATGCGAACTTGAGGATGTAGTGGTCGTCGGACACCAGCTCCCGGTCGTTCTTCAGCCAGGTGACCTCGGGCACGGGTTCACCTGAGATGTTACACGTCAGGTTGAGGGCCTGAGGGAAAGGAAAGGAGTAGAGACAGATGGGAATAAACCACATACAGAGGACCTGGTTACACTGGGTGGTTATGAGGGTTAAGAATAACAAAAAAACAGACGAATGTCAGATGAATATAGAGGTAAGACTGAGAAAAATTGCTTGTGTGTGGACTTCAGGAGCTGGTACCTTGCCCTCCTGGATGGTAACCACGTCGGGCAACCCCCCGGCCACACGAGCACGATCTGGGGAAGCGGAGCAACATGTTGGAATCGAGTGTGTGTGTGTGTGTATGGGCGAGAAGGTGTCTGCTGGTAGGTTTTTACTCACTTCTTTCCGCAATAGCCGCAGCTCTGAGAGAAGAAATCAGAGGAAAGAGAGGAAGAAATGCATCAGTGAAGCACCACGTGTGAAGTGAAACAGCCCTACCATGAACAAACAGAAGGGAGAAGCACCAACCCATGGCATGTTTATAACAACTTACTTCAGCCTCTGGAATTCTGCATAGGCATCATCATACGCTGAAAGTAGGACAAGAAGCACATAGTGACAAAAGGGTACTGTCATCTTTCACCAATTCATCAAATGTGTGTGTGTGTGTGGGGTGGTGGGGAGGTGCATGTGTGCCTGCATGCATGAATGTGTGTGTGTGTGCCCACATAAGTGTGTGTGTATGTATGTGGGGGCTACCTTGTCCAGAAAGGTCTACTGTCCTCTTGAGTCCTCCTTTCCCATCGAAGAACTCTATGGCGTATTTACCCTTGTCTTTCTCGGTTGGTTCAGAGATCTGCAGCCACAGCTGCTCCCCCACCACTCCACTCTTAATCCGATCAGTAAAGGCAATGGCGGCGTCCCTAAATCCCAGAGATTGATAATACACACACACACACACACACACACACAGACCCTGAACAACTACAGTACATCAGTCAGCCAAACTAAAGAACATTTAGCCTCAGAGGCCCACATAGATACAGACTTCCGTAAACACACACACACACACACACACACACACGCACACACTTGTGATGCCAGGTGACAAGCAGTTCATCATTGTAGTAGCTGACGAAGGTATAGAGGCGGACACCCTCCTCTGTGCTCTGGATCTTCAGTGGAGTGGAGGAGTTGGCTGGGTAGTTAACAATAAACAATTTATTAAACAAACTACAACCATGTTCATGAACTAAACAAGAACTAACACATGAAAAAAGCTGGACTTATCACTCTCATACCATGGTTATTCAAAATGCTACATCTGATCATATTTGGATTTTGATTTAGAAACAACAAACCATCTTACCAATAACACTGAAGACGTGGTTCATCAGGTCCCTAAATCCTAGAGAGGTTGAGCAGAGAAATATGCTAGTTACCTTTGTTGGCATCAGAATGGTGAGTCTCGTGAACAGAACGAGATAAATATGTTCCCAAAAGTGTCAGCAAGTCACCTTGGTCGGTCAGGTTGAGAGTGGATTTATCCTGGCCTCTGTCATCCTTCAGAACCACCTCATACAGACCTGCATCTTTCTTAGAGATCTGTAAAAGACACGCACACACACAAACCACACGTGTGCATGCACACACACGGTCAAGCACTCATCAGTAACACAATCATATCACATCCCCGTACTCTTTTACGCTTGTATAAACATCTAAACATGAAACATGTGTACATACAAACACAGACACACTATGTTGCCTACAACATAGTAGATTGAATTGCCTACAAGCTGTGAAAATAATACTTTATGCAAATTCATTACGGCAGGTGTGATGTGTGAAGCCTTAGGCAATATTGAGTTTGAATTTAAAGAAGAGAAGATTCTTATTATTCCCATCTAAAAAACAGCTCATGTTTGAGACAAATAAAGTGAGAGGGAAGGCAAGGTGACACACAAACACACCAATAAGATTCACCCATTAATGACACTCAACCAGTCAGAGAGGACTTCATTCTTTCATTAAAAATGCTTAAAAAAAGTTTAAACGACAGCTTAAATTTGTAAAGAAAATCACTGTTAAGAATGTCTCACCTGGGCAATCTCTAGGGTAAGTACTCCCTCAGAGAAGTCCAGTTTCTCATTAGCCTTAATCTCTCTGCCGTCCTTATACCACAACGCCACAGATTCCTTCTTCATATTACCAACCTAAAGAGTGCAACGGTCGCACATATACACAGTCGTTATAGATCCATGCAGTCTGTCTAATGTGAACAGAGTTACATTGAACTGAACTGAATTAAGCTGAATTCAAATGAATTAAAAACTCACCTTGCACTTTAGTCTCACAATGCACTCGGGTGTGACCTCATAACTGAGATACTCCACAAAGTGAGGGCCTAACAAGAATACCCAATTGATTAAATGATCACACGCACGTGTGCACATGAGTACACCCACGTGCACCTTACGTGCACACACGTGCACACAATTCCAACTCTTACCTTGCTTCCTGTGCCATTCTTTCCTCTGGAACTCAGATTCTTTCTGCAACTGCTTGAAAACTGCAAAATAGACAGTCATGCACTCTTACATATATGAAAATAATACTAATACTAGTGCGTGTGTGTGTGTGTGTGTGTGTGTGTGTGTGGGCGCGCAGGTATGTGTGGAATAGGGGCTGACAGTGTGTGTACCGTCTCCGATGAGCACCAGGCTGGACTGGTTAGTAGCTTTGCCGTCCTGGAGCTGGAACGTAAACGTTCCTTCGTCCTCTTTCCCCAGTGTCTCCATGAACATCTCAATGATTCCAGTATTCCTATCAAAGTTCGTCTTGTATTTCTGAAACAGACAAACAATCCCTCTCAAAGACCACTACAACTGGTGTGTTTTCGGTGAAAGCCAAAGAAATTGTGCTCCCGTAACACGTGCTTTCATTCACACAAAACCAGGCATCGGTTCCTCATTTCCAGCATTTTTGTATGTGTGAGTTTCACTCACATCCCCCTGGGAGATGATGTTGTCGTTGAAGACGTATTCCACTTTGCCGTTGGCGGACATCTTCTCAGCCTGGAGCCAGAAACGGACTCTGCCTTTCTCCAACAGCTCCACTGCCAGCTCAGACTTCAGAGGAATAACTGCAGGGACGGAGACACAAGAAAGCAAGGGGAGAGTCAGGCCAACGGGAAAGCGAGACGACGAGACACACTGCTGCTGGAGGGTCGTGTAGCAATGGTCTAACCCTAACCCTAGCTGTTTGTACATAACTGCAATATAATCTCATGTACAGAAGAAAGTGACCAATGTTGCCATTGTGATCGTGAGTTCCTGCAAGCAAACATAACTATAAATGAACGAAATAAAATTGACTGTTAATATGTGAAAGTACTATTAAGAGGTCATTGGGTAAGGAGTGTTTTTTTTTCTTTCAGAAGAGCAGTAATGTGTAGTAGTATAATTGTGCTGTGAGAGGACTGTGGGAAATGCAGTCCAGCACTCACTTGGGAATTTGTGGTCGTGGCTGATCTTCAACAACTCCTTCAGGCCTGTCATAAAGAAAGCAGTACAGCGCTCAGAAAGTGCAAAGCAATTGGACAAAGTGCAAACACAAAAAATGTTTCAGATTGAAATGGACAACGTCTGGGCGCCATACCCTCCTCGGTCAGGGTGTAACTAGCTGACACTCCGTCAGTGTGTGTGACCAGGCAGGAATAGATGCCCAGATCCTCCTCTGAGGGAGCGTTAAAGGTGGCTTTGGACCTGTGTGAGGAAAAGCACGAGATCACTAGACTAGCGGTCATGAAAGCCTCACGCCCCCGTAACACATCCTGGGCCCACTACACTGTGAATACAGAATCAACCATAAATCAGAATCAGTTACAGGTCAGTTACAAACTGATTTGTACACAAAGCTTTGTTTGAACATTTGTTATTGGAAAAATAATTGATTTAAAGTTACCTAAACTACAAATTGCGACATTACTAAAATCAATTAAACATTCATTTTCATGAACAAATATTCAAACAGCTAATATAATTTTGCATCCCTATTTATAAGTGGTGACACAAAATAGTCTAATGTATTTAAACTTTTCTAAACAAATGTCTTGTGAAGTTGCTTTTTCTGAGCTCAATTCCTAATAAACATCCTCAGTAAGTTCAGTAAGAATACGCAAGAGAAGTACACACTCACTTGTTGCCCTTGGTTTCCATGGTGAGGCGTTTATCATCAGTGATCTCCTCATAGTTCTTGGACCAGACAAACTTGGAGTCAGCAGTGAGGTTAGCACACTCGAAATTCAGTGAGATAACACCGTCATCATCAACGTTCACGACCACCTCCGCAGTGCCTGAGAAAGAGAGAGGCTTGTGCTTTCAACTGATTTTCTCTTGTTTCTTTTAGTTAGGCCTTCTTTCAGTTCGACTTATTAGATTTCCTTAATTTACTAAAGTATACCACTTCAGTAAACCAAGTTCAGCACTGTGGCAAAACTAAACCACTTTTACTTATACTGTTCTTTAAGCACAAGCAAGACGTTTCTAGAAGGTTCTGCCTTGCCAATATACTAAACTACGCATTCATGAGCGCTGTTTGCAAAGCAGACACTTCTTGAGCTACTGGAGTCCAGGCTATGGCACCGCCACTGGTCTGGGGTCCAAGACACAAGCCATACGAAGTCATTCATGGCCAGTACAAACACTTCAGGACTCCTCTGGACGCACCTGGCTTCGTCTCGGCCAGAATTGGCTCGGTTGGCTCAGAAGCTTTTCCCACTCCGGCCTTGTTCTGAGCACGCACACGGAAGACGTACTTCTCGCCCTCTTTCAAATCCTTGATCTGTAGCCACGGAGAAGAAACCGTCAGCCACTGTATCGATACACACGTGTGTGCGATACATGCGCACTCGTTTGTTAAAAACTCCAGAGCAAACAGTATTGCAAAGACACACACATACACACACACAAACCTTCATGTACGTCTTGCTGGTAGCCTTCTCATTAACTCCTCTCCAGCATTCAAAAGGTGCCTCAGCTTCTTTGATGTCCACGTAATATCCGTTAATTGGGTCACGACCCAGGTACACTGGAGATTTCCACAGCAGCACCAAAGAGTCCTTACGCACCTCCTGAAGCTGAAGATCATGTGGGGGTCCTGGGAGCAGGATAATGTTAGTCACTCTCTCATACACACACACACACACACACACACACACACACACATGCACACACACACACCTGGCACAGCAATAGTCCACTCTTCACATTTGAAGACTTCGCTGGGTCGAGAGGGAATGCCCACCCCAGCCATGTTGGCTGCACGAACCTGGAACTGATACATCATGTTCTCCTTCAGCTCAGACACCTGGTAGCAGAGACATGGAGAGAGAGAAAGAAAGACCACAGGAGAGGGAGGTGAGAGACAGAGAGAGAGAGAGAGAGAGACAGAGAGAGAGAGAGAGAGAGAGAGAGAAAGAAAGAAACAAAGAAGGATAGAAAAAGAAAGAAAGAGAAAAAAGGAATAAATCCAAAACACTGCGGCGTTGGAGCTGTTGACTGTGGACACCCTCAGGTAAGATGCCGAGCGACAGATGCCACAGGGACGATGACGGGAGCTCACCCTGTACGCCCGCTCGCTGACCGCTTTGATGTTGGCCTCGTGCCATTTCCCAGGTACTCCTCCGATGACCTCTCGGTAGTCCACGAAGTAGCCGGTGATGTCGGCGCCGCCCACGAAGGTGGGCTGCTTCCAGGCAAGGACCATGGAGTCCCGCACGCTCTCCAGCACGGTGATGCCGAAGGGCGGGGCCGGGGAGGCTGGGATAGCGGAGGACTTCCGGTTAGCGTTCAGACAGGACACGAGCAAAAAGTCACTAAAGCTTCAGTCAGGATAGAGGCAGAATGTCGTCATCTCTCTCTCTCTGTTACTATTCGCAGGTATTAAAGAAACAATAACACTTTGACAAACGACATCTGGATTTAGGAGTATATACTTAAAATTACAGGTAACAAATATGATGTAATAACTGAAGTAGTAACAGCCTCAGTTCATGGGAGATTCTGATCAGGCTGCCCTACTGTGTGTATTGTGACAGTAGGATGTTGGATATTGGTGATCTCCACACAGTGACCTCAGTAGGTGCCTCTGATTAACGAGGTGGGCAGTGCAGCAGCAGGAACGTGAGGTGGCATACAGGTGCCCGTGTGTTTTGTAGGAGTGGGGTTACGTCTGGATCAAATGTGCACAATGTGGTCTTAAAAACTTACCTTTGAATAATGCGCCATTTTCTCGTTTTTTCTAAATTTTTAGAACCTGTTAACTGAAGGCAGTCAGGAAATGTATGGGAATGGTAGCAGCCCATGCAGTAACTTCACGAATGAGAGAATGATGCATTTCTAATGCTTAAACCAATGTGACAAAGTTCATGTGAATGAACTCGGAGGAACGATGGCAACAAATGAGAAAAAGAATTAAGCAGAAAAAAAAAGATGTAAAATGAGTCAAGAAGATGGTGGGGGGGATGGGCATCCAAAGAGGTGTTGGATCATAGTGGAAAAGGATCTCTCTCGCTCCGTCTTCTCACCTGAATCTTTGAACCCTTTCTCCCTCCCTGGCTTTGGAGAGGTGTCTACCGAGGACTTACGCTCGGCGTCCGCTGACGGTTCTGTCATGCCTTGCGTTATTTTCTCAGTGCGACCTGCGACCTGTTGGGGTACCAGCCTGATGCCTGGCTCACCGTCTGTCTGAGGGTTTGAATCTGTGGCAGACTCGGGGTCTGGTTCGTATCCGACCATGGGTGCCCAGGTTATGCTGCCTCTCTTTGCCCGTTTGCCTTTCCTGAGCGCGCTCAAAGGCCCCAGGGGCCCTGTGCTATTGGCCCCTCCCTCGGTCCCTTCGCTAACATTAGCTAGAGAAGTTAGCGGCGTGGTAGCAGGGGTATGAGGGGGCGCATGCCTGCCCACCCCACATGGGTCGTGCTGAGTTAGTCCAACCACGTTACCCCCCGATTCCAGTAACACACCATGAGGAATACCGCCCCCTAGAGGAGTTAGCAGGAACAGCAAAAGAAAAAAAACATATCAATTGGTCACATGTAGTAGCACTTTTCTAAACACTATACAACCTCTACTTCTACACGCACATTCCATCATAACATTTACCTTTTTATTTAGTCTTGTTTTAAAATGTTTTATTCAAATTTTCAACAGCAGCATTCATGCATAAGCTATGTTTCTCAATATTACTATGCCAACAACCATAATCAGTTACAAATTAGAGACACAACAGACGGTTTAATCTAACTAGAACAGCAATTTGTAGTCTTCAGCTGACTGCAAGTAAAAAAAATGAAGACAAGATGGCTAGAGCGAGATGCATGCCAAAAGAGAGAAACAGAAAAGCAGAGAGACTGGAAAACAATCAGAGCAGGAAGAAGTGAGTGTGATAGAGTGTGACAGGAAGAGTGTGGTAGGAAGGGTCATAGTTGGAAAAAAGCATGAAAAGGAGGTGAGTTCATGCAGTTAAAAATGATACAGAGACTGTATGGATGAAATATGCACACAGTTACTTGGCAACAAAACCTAGTGATCTCCTCCAAAGAAACTCAATAATGCTATAAATGTCTTCCCAGATAAATTATGAAAAAGCCGTGTAGGTTCTGAGGAAAAATGAGGAAAACCCATGGGCTTGGTTGCCAAGTGTTGTAAGTGAACAGGACAACGCCTCAGCCACCATCACAGTTGTACCAAGGGTCACACGGGGAAGTGGCTAGGCTCAGAAGGGAATTATGGGTAAAGGAAAAGAGGAAAGGATGCAGGTAAATGCTGTGGTGGAGCTGGAATATGAAAGCTGGGTGTGAGAGTGCGGGTGAGCCGGTTTTGTAGTCACCACTACGCTGGATCACTTAGGACCCAAACTAGAGGAAGCCTACAAGTCCTGACCCCGCCTCCTATGAGGGACATGGGCGGGGTTTGCAGAGTGTGGGAGTGGCCTCATCGTGGAAAAAGTGCAAGCAGTGGAACAATGGTGTAGGAAAACAGAGGGAATCGAAATGGTGGACAGAGCCAAGAACATGTCCTCAAAAAAACAGAACATGAAGTCAGAACATGGAAAAAGTTGGAGCATGGAATACTGTTCGCAAAAACACTGAGCTTCTGATAAATCTGACCTAACTTTTTGAAGTGAGTCCACACATCTAACTATCTAATGTAACTTTTAAACGTTGTTGACTCACCAATGGCAGCTTTAACCTCAATGGCTTCCGACTCCTGTGAGAAATCACTGATTCCAGCAGCATTAACGGCCCTTACGCGGAAAACGTACTTCTCGCCCGTCGTCAAACCATGACATATAAACCTAAACACAAACAAAAACAAACAAACACACAAACAAATCAGAGAACTCCTGCAGAGCATCAAAACGCCACACGGTTCCGTGTTCTCGGGTGCTTGTTCGTGTGTGGGAGCAGGGAAGCGAGACCTGGTGCCCTTCACTGGTTTGTTGTTGCAGGGTTCCCAGGTGTTCGTCCCGACCTTGCTGTTCTCGATGTAGTAGCCCACCAGCTCTTTGGCCCCCCGCGAGGCCTCCCAGGACACCACCACCGACGTGTCCGTGTTGCGGGTCGGAACTACACGCCCTGGGGCAGCTGGGATATCTGGACGGGGAATAACATACAGTTATTAAACTGAGCTTCATATGAAACCATTAATGAGACATAAACACTCACTAACAAGACATCAACATAAATGGGTGAAGCAGAGCACGAGCTGGATATTCTACATTAGGTGTTGCTACATGACGCTATTGTCATCACGCGTCCCGGCGCGCTACTCTCACCCAGTTTGTCTCCCACCATGGTGGCTTCGGTCGGCTCCGAAGGTTCACCCACTCCGGCGGAATTGCAGCAGCGCACGCGGAAGCAGTAGGACTTTCCCTCGGACAAGTCAAACAGGGCGAAGCGTGGAGACTTCACCGGGATGTCTGTGTTGACGCGCTGCCAGCTGTCGGTGCCAGACACGCACTGTAACACACAAACACACATTCGTACTTTCAGTCACTTCAAGCACTGTGCTGGCAGGACATGTAGAGCAGATGAGGCATAAGTGTAGTCATGACGGAAATCTGAAGTGACTGCGACCTGCTGACCTTCTCGACATAGTACATGACCCCCTCGTGACCCTTCTCGCCCGGGGGCTGCCAGCTCAGCACCACGTAGTTCTTGGTTGCCTCGGTAACCATCAGATCGTGAGGTTTACCAGGAACCACACCCTCTAGAAGAGTTATGGAAAGTTCAGATGTTAATATTGACTGACTACTGATGTTATATTATTATGAGCACATTATGAGCACATTTGTTATTTTAACTTAAGAGGTAGCTTGGCCATCTAATGAAAAGATATTGTTTTGTTAACTATTTGAACTTTTAGGTTGAAATAACAAGTCCTTTTTTGACTATGGGGTTATTATAACATTGTAATTCGTAGTGAGTAGTATTGAACAGTGCAAAGATGTCCAGGAGTGATAGAGTGTCACAATACATCACTCTGTCACGTTAGACTGTCCAGATCGGTGTCTGAGGGAAGACATTGAAGGCTTGAGAGAAACTCCTCCTACCAACAGGCTCCTCCTCCGTCACGATGATCTGACCAGTCCATGGCGCAGAAGCCCCTAGCAGGAGAAAGAGAAAAAGAGAGAGAGGTAAAGACAAAGAGAGACACAAAGAGAGAGAGGCAGAGAGACAAACAGACAGAGACGGAGAGAAAGACAGTGAGTCTTCACAAAACAATAACAACGTACATCAGAGTAAACGTCTGACTTAGACTAAGAACTACTACTATTTTACTTCAGATATTCTACAAAAAAAGCCCTTCAAGCATCACTTTCTTACACTCTCTGTGAAAGCTAAGGACACATACATAGTTTTGATGTATTAGCTAGCATGTGGGCTAGCAGGGTGGTATTCACACCTTTGCGCGTGCGGTCTGCGGGATCCATGGCCGCCACGGGATCGGACACGCGAGACGGGTGACTCATGCCACACTTATTCACCGCACGCACTCGGAAAGCGTAGCTGCGGCCTTCGATGAGACCGGTAACAGGAAAGCGGGCAAACTTTATAGGTGTGTCATTGCACTGAATCCAATGTGTGGTACCCACTTCACACCTAGAGAGAGAGAGAAAGAGAGATCGGTGCGGGGAGGGAGATGGAAGGGAGGCGTCAGCACTACCACCAGGGGGCAGTGTCACTTTGACAATCCAGTCATAACTTCAGTGAAAGTGCATTTTCCCCCACTGCAGATATGTACGTAGTAGGGATAGGATCATACAGGGTAACACCAGATCTTTAGTTCTTGTTTTCATCAGCTTTCTTTTGTTTACACTAAATCTTTATAGTGCTTTCTGAGCTTCCTATGAGGGTGGTAGCAGTGTGCAGACTTGTACCTGTCCACAAAGTAGCCCAGAATGGCGCTGCCCCCATCCACGGCTGGCTGCTTCCAGCTAACGATCACGTAGTCCTTATTGGCCTCAAGATAAACAACATCCAGAGGAGCTCCAGGGGCTCCTGCTACCTCCGTATCTGCGTCTGCAACATAGACCAAGTCACGTTTGAATGCATATCACACCTGTTCTCCCAAACTCTTCTGGACAAAAGTCAAGCATCTGGCAGTCCTTCTTATGCAGAGCGACTTGTAGGTGCAAGACTTGGGAATCGAACCCACGACCTTGCAGGGCCTGCTCTGCTAAGTGGGCTACAGTGCTTGCTTATGTCCAGTATTATCGTTGCTCATGGAAAACCTAGAGGTGTTACTGGATGAGTGAATTGAGATTCTTCATTTTGGTAGTACTGCATTTCTAAGAAATGCAGTACTATAGAACAGTCGGCTGCTGAATTCTTTGTACTGTGGTTAAATAATGATTTAATAGAGACTGATTTTAATAGAGTTAATAATGATTTAGGCAGTTCTCTAGGGACTACTTAATGCTACTTAACTCGAGCTGTTCTATGCACACAACCAGAGGGACAAAATTAGAGCGAAACATGAGATCAGAGGGCAGCCCCAAAGGCATGAGGACACACACACACACACACACACACACACAGTACAACAGTCCATACCTTACTTAAAGAGAACTCTCAAAAAAAAAAAAACTTCTTCCGCACATTTATCCAAATAATGATTTTTTTGTGTGAAATGCATATTTCTGAAGTAAGACATGATGCATACTACTGCATTCAATTTTGGTTTCAAAATGTAGTCACGAATAAAATATGTGTTGACGTGTCTTTTACTGTAGCAGTTATTAAAATGATTTGACGAAACCCTCCAAAAATGTTATTAACTTAGTTAATTAGTGATCTGTCCAGGCCAGTGTCTCTACATTCCTATACTTGTCTAAGAGAGGGAAAACAAAAAAAGAGAAAACATATTTCCACAAAGTTTTCAATATTACTTACAAGATTTACAGAATTTTCCCAGAATAAAATCTTCAAATTTACAAAGTACTGGACAAACAAACATTCTGCCATGTCCGCCAATCAAAGCCAACGAGTCTCTTCACTCTTCACTCTTCACACTGCGCTCACATGAGGTCATACAGCTTAGCGGGAGTTAGATACACAACAACAAAGGGGCCATCAGATTTTCCACATCTGCCTGGGCCATTGTGAATGCGTGTGTGTGTATGTGTGTGTGTGTGTGTGTGTGTTATATGGACTAAATTCAGGATGGCCATCATGTGGAAAAGTTATTAACTGCCGTTTCTAATGGATCCTTGCCACACACACTCTGCCACACATGCCAGAAACGACTGTTTGATCAGTGCTTAACATTACCGCACTAAGGTCACGCCATTAAAAGACCCATCTTGACCTCCGATTAAATGGTCTAAATATACATTTATAAGGTGATAAGCTTAATTATATCAGTGGTTCTTCTAGTACTTGACAGGACTTCGGGGGGGAGCACCATGTCCTGTCCACCCCGGTGTCGGAGCTTACCTCGGACAAACACGTAGGCAGAGTGTGTCTCGTAACCCGACTTGGTGATGACACGCATTGTGTACAGTCCCTCGTCCTCTTTGTTAAGGTGGGTGAGAGTGAGCGTGGCTCTGTCTCCGCTCCAGTGCATCTGAACCCACTTGGATGGTGCCAGTAACTTATCTAAAATACACACACACACACGCACACATACTATGACCACAGTTTTAGTGACAATTTGAAAGTCTGTGTGTAATTTAATTCCTTGCCAACTGTGCAGTATGATTGTGTATGTGAGGGTCAGACTCAGGCCCTCACCATCGCGGTACCACTCAATCTCAGGTTGGTAGCGCTGCAAGGATGGGTAGATGATCACAGAGCAGCCCAGACTCAGCGTCTCCCCCTCACGTCCAAAGGAAACATCGAACTTCTCAACGATGTGTGTTTCGAAAGTCACGCCGTACTCAAGGCAAGGTACTAACGCACACACGTGCGCGCGCACACACACACACACACACACACACACACACACACACACACACAAACAAATTATACAGGAAAACTGTTTTAACAGCTTTTATCTGATGATAAAATACAGCAGATAAAGACTGTGATAGGAAAGTAATCACAGAGTTAAAATAAACACAGAGTTTACGCAGGATACAGGAAGGCACAGCAACCCAGAGAAACTCTGGAATATGCAGAGACGTCTATGGAAAAGACAAGGCACCATGCGAAAATTTACAAGGAGATATATTCTTTATTTCAATAGTGCAACTATGTGTATAACACACAACTGAACACATTGGACACTGGGGTATACCGGGTCTGTTTAACTAAAAAAAAACATGGCAACATAGTTGGTGGAGTTCTTAGGGGAAGTATCAGGAAAGAGTAAAAACAAGCGAACATGCACAACAGTAATCTACTGTGGCATCACCACACCGACATGCTAGGAGCAGGGAAAAGACCGAAAACCTCCAGCCGGGGTTACCTTGAGAGCCGAACCTTTTCTCTTCAGCGCGGGGGGAGACAAAACGGCCATTAGCAAGCTAGCATTAGCGTCAAGGGGCTAAAGCTTCCAGCCCTACTGCCCGCACACTTGAGCAAAGCGCAAAAACGCTGAATGGAATTCAAATTAGTATCGTAATCAGATTCAACTGAACAGAGATTCATGTTAAGAAACTTACGGAGTCTGGGCGATGGGAGAGATTCGTCAACCTCACCTTTGAACCCTAAATATCAAATCATTGATGGGCTATTCGTTTTTTTTTTCTATTCCAAAGAATCTTGTGTATATAATGTAAAGGGAATGTTTTTTAACATACGTTTGACAACGACAGAAGCATAAGCTGAAAGCTCCCCGTTGCTGTTCATGGCTGACACACGATACTGGGCTGTGTCATCGAAGTCACACCTTAAAAGACAGAGGAACATGTGATCACATACACACAGTACTGCCTCACATGAGCCTTACACACACACACACACACACACTGTAAATCATTTCATATGCTTGTATGGAGTAACGGAGCTTCCAAAATTAAAATTCTGCAAGAGAAATAGATTCCAAACAGTGATGTCATGAGCAGCAGTGTGCACTAGTTTTTGCCAGCACTGTAATCTATCACATTACCCAATAGCACAAGATGACATCATTAAAGCTGAATATTTAATTACTGTATCAGTGAATGAGTATAATCAACATAAGTGGAGAATTCTTGTGCATTTATGAACTACTTGATTTCCTGCATGAGTGTGGAATTAGAGAGGGAAAGAATAGCAGCCATGCAAGGCCTTTTTTAAAATGGCCGCTGTGTTATAGAGAGAGAAGCCAAGAAAGGTGTGGGTCAAGTATCAGTACTAAGACCAAATACGTTTGGTAGTTTTGACAACAATTTAACACTGATTTTTTTGTTCATTTTTTAAACTTGGAGCATGATACAGTTTTGTTGCCATAACCTATTGGGAAATGTACTGATTAAACAAGCGAAGCATATTGCACATGGTATAGACATGCTCACATACTGTATGTGTGTGTTTGTGTGTGTGTGTGCATGCGTACGTACCTGTTGATCTCCAGAGAGTGGACATTGTAACTGCTGACTACTTTGTACTTCCCTGGCTGAGCCATAGGGTCAATGCTGACATTGTTCTTGTACCTGAACGTCGACAGGCAGTGCAAGGTAGAAAGAATGCGAGATAAGAGAAAAGAGAAAAAAAAGTATCACCCAGAGGGAAGAGAGGACAGAGGGAAGAGAGGACAGAGGGAAGAGAGGACAAAGCTTGGGACAGGCAGCAGGTCAGAGAAGAAGAGCTACAAACGAAACATGAAATCAGGACCAGGAAGAGATGAAAAAAGAGTCAGTTTGAGTTAATATTATAAAATGTATATGGAACTATACAACAGAGAGCGAGGGGTGGGCAAAAGTTTGATGACATGTCATTTATTCATGATATCTGATGCATGGTTTAGTTTTTCTAACAGTGGTAAACAAGGATCAGACAAAAGTCAACAACAAAATAAGTATACAAACAAAATCCACACTAATCCCCACTATTTATTTTGATTTATTTACAAAAATAGTGGTTGTTTATTTTCAAAAAAGAAACAACAATAGCTGGTTAAAAAAAGGCATAATGGAATCACATCAACCCAGCTCATGACTATGTATGAAACATTCCACTTCCTTAAGAGGTGGTGTAACTAAACTCTTAAAATAAAGATTGAAAGATTAAAGATTTTAATCGTTTTAATTAAATCTTTTTCATTTTAAATTTTAATTAAAGATTAAGATTGACACAAAAATGTGTCAAATGGATGTTAGAAGCAGTATGTGACATTGGCGGTGTGTGTATGTGCGCATGTACATTTGTGTGTGTGTGTGTGCGTTGTGTGCTCACCACACTACTCGGGGCTCGGGCCATCCTGTGATGGTGCAGTGTAGTCGCACAGACTGTTTCTCCCACACAGTGTGTGAGCGAGGCTTGATTACAAACTCAGGCGGGTGCATCAGGCTGTCTTTGTTCAGCTGCTTGTGGTACTCTTCGTTGTCATGGATCTGCGGGAAGTCAGGCACACACAGGCTGATAGCAGCTTACAAGAACTCATCTGTATCCCACACAGGACGTAAGTCATGCTCTTTGAACACCTACAACGTCTCGCTGCTTGGCACGTTCAAGATGCACACTGTTCAGATATCCACAGAGTAATGAAAACAAAACCAAGCCACTTTTTTCTTGACATCACTCAGCAGACAATCTGCATGCTCTGAACTATCTGTGTTCACATTGCATTTCTAAATTGGCGAAGCTTTGTTGGTTCTCATGTAACAGGCTGTTAACACGGCAGCTATCAATATCTGTCATCTTTTGTGGTCGTGTAGGTCTGGTAAGATGACTCAAACCAGAGTCTTCATGGGGCTTCCCTGAGCTATTAACAAGCACTCCAGTGATGGCATCACCCGCCCAGCATTAGCACAGACTCCAAAGACACCAGAACACAGACACTGTGTCATAAGAAACAGGAGCGACCTCAAGAATCTGGCACCATAGTGGTGCAACATGTTGCCACCAATAAACCCAATGAGTTGCGGTAGTTGACATGCATCTTGCATTCTCTCTCTCTCTCTCTCTCTCTCTCTCTCTCTCTCTCTCTCTCTCTCTCTGTCTCTCCATGGTGTGCTACATGCTAAGTTTTCCATTGTATTTTGACTGCATTCACTGTGGAATTCATTATTTGTGATGTGGAGTAAACACTTGGTTGCACTTAATCCAGGCAAATCCATCACTGTCAGTTCAGAATGGCATTGTCAGTTCAGAATGTCCGGAATGTTCCGAAGTGTCATTTCAGTCACGGTTAGGGTCACTGCGATTATGCACCTTTCCACCAGTCTCTTAATTTCATTGTCCTACAAGTCTAAGAATGATTACAGTGACCTTCACTGACCCTCTTGGTGAGGGAAATTCGTTCTGCCGACTCCCTCATGACGGTCCGGTGGGACTTGTTTTCCACACGCTCCATCTCCACGCCGCTTGAGAAGAGGTCTCGACGGGCCAGGTAGCCAGCAGTCTCTTTGGCCCGAGCCTCCTCTGTGTCTGACAGACCAGTCGCAAACTCCTGACTGGGATGGAGCAGGTGGGGTTGGGGGTGGGGTGGGGGTGGGTTACCAGTCTCATGGGCACGTAAACTCTCACATACACATATACACCACATTTACATGGGACAACCCCATTCTCACACAAAAACATATCTGGTTGGTTTCCAGGCAAGGATTACCAGTGCTTAATTTAAAAAAAAGAATGGAGAACATGGAGAATCCAATATCTGTGCTCAGAAACCTAATACTTAAAAGGACAAATGGCTCCTGAATTATAAGAAAGCTTCTTTCATTTCCCCCATCATTATGGCCCTCCTGGATTTGTGGAGCTCTTGGGTCATACCTTCCTCTGAAGATGGGCACCACATAGCCTATAACCTGGTTCTCTTTGTCCACTGCCAGGTAGGTTGGTTTGGTTCTCTTGGCCTGGGGACTCAACCCCGATTCTTCCATAGAAGCAGAGGTGATAGCTCTGAATTGCCCGCAACAAAAATAACCATACACAAGATTAAATATCTAGCACATGACAGAGGTGGTAATGGTGATAAGGCATTTAGGAGGTGGTATGACTCATGAAGGAAGGATTTTAAATAAAGGAATTAGCGATTAGGGGAGTGAGATAAGGAAGGGAGCTCATGTCCTTTGATTCAATTTAAAAGCGAAATCTCTGTTAGAAAACAAGGTCTTCAGTAAAATCCACTCAAAGTAGATAAAAGTAGAAAGTGAATTCAGTTACTGTCTTCCATATGATGCTGGATTAAGAGCAAATAAAAATGTTAATCTGTCTGCACATTTGAGAGAATACACACACATAACCACCTACCAACCCCCCCCCCCACACACACACACACACTCACACTCACACACACAGACACACAGAGCACATCTAACAGGCCACCTCAACCCTGACCTATACCTCAGAAGCTGAAGTATGTCTCAAACAAGCATGTGTATTTATAAACTGTAAAGCGAATCGGAAAGTAGAGAGAATAAATAAATAAATAAGAGAGCTGTATGGGTCAGAGGGGAAAAAAGGCATTGCCGAAATAATCTAGCAATACAAATATCTTAACTGAGCACTTCATCATCTGTGTTTAAATGCAGCACATAATTCCCATACGGTACACCCAAAAAACAACAACTAGTGGTCGACCGATTTGTCAGCCAAATCTCTGCTCTATTACATTACTCTCACCTCTAGTTATGATATAAGCAGTCTGTGCGTACCATTTTTTCCATGTTTGATTGCTTGATATTTTTATTTGACTTGTTAGCTAAACAAAAATAGAAAAATATGCCTTGGGACAGATTTGAGTGTCACGGTGTGCTGAACACGCCCACTCACACACACACACACACACACACAAACACACACACAGCACCTGCCACGGTCCCAATCTCCCATTTATTAGTTATTGCACACACCTGTTCCTTGTTTGCCCTCTTTGTTTCCCCCTGTTATTTAAGCCCAAAGGTCAGGCGGTCAGTGTTGCGCGTGGCCAGTCGTCCTGCGCCTCGAGCCATTGCCCGTTCCTGCTCTCAAGCACGTTTTCCCCCCTGCGTCCGTCTACATGTCGAGTTATTACTGCTGCATTGTCGGCCCTTGTTTACTTTAATCGAGTGGAGTTAAGGACAATAAAGACTCTAAAGGCTTTCACTCGCCTCGCTTTCTTTTAGACTGATATATAAATGCAAAAGAATTTTAAGACATTAAATAACTAAAGTAACTGCCTTCCATGTAGTAATAAAATATCTGATACATATATAAGCCACTGGCTCTGTATGCAGCACGGTATCCCAGAATACCCCACAACCACACTGTTGATAGCAAGATATGCAAAACACGTTGAAACAGCAACATGCTAATTTCCAAC
>JAOXYF010000017.1:1500488-1536497 GCA_028565775.1 Sternarchorhynchus goeldii
GACAATGAGCTAACTGCAAAAAAGGGGGCTTGACAATTAATGTGCAATTAACGTGCAATTAATGTGCAATTAATGTGATAATGTAACATGATTTGGTGTTTGCTATGCTCAGCCATACTCAATCTGCAAGCTGAAAAAGTGAAAACTCTTGGAAACAAGTGCTGAAGTAAAAACCTTCTACCGTTCTCCTGCGTTCAGGCTGTGCAGTCTCAGCCGTTCTTTCCGTTAGAGCGCTAATAGCTCTTTGTGTAGTTTGCAGACTATTTTCATCATAAGTGTCCTCTGTGAATCCAGCTGGAACCACAGGAAAGGTCTCAGCATCGTTGGCGAGCTGCCAGCAAACACCTGCTGGCCCATTCATCTCTGCGTGTCGTGGCTGACCAGAGTCAATTTGTTGCCACCTTAATTCGTCATCTTTGTTATAATTGTAATAATCATCTTATATTCTAACTGTAATAATAATCTTCCTGGAAACTGATGAATGAAAGTAAAGCGTCAATCATATAACCTAACAAAGACAAATGGTGAAAACTTCACCTAAATCGTCGGGGAACACGGTCAGCAGACTGTCCCTCCATAAATACTCTAGCAGCTCGATTATATCATCGAGGTAATCACGACACTGGGATGTAAAAAAAGTCCAATAATTCCATTTACACCCAGTTTACTTTTTCTGTCAGTATGCAGGTCATGTATTTAAGGATTTGGAGTAAATGACAACTCTACACACGCACGCACGCACGCATGCACACACACAAAGAATGAACCATGATTTGCTTCCTTGGAAGAAAATGGCTGCGTTGTGTCTTAGTCATGCAATTCCTTCTTCAGATTCCAATGTAAAGTTGCTATCTGCCCAGTCCCAGCCTCATTTAAATGATTAGATAAATGAAACTGTGCTCAGTATGAACAGTATCTACAAGATCAGTTAAGAACATCAATATAACTGGCAATAGGTCATTCATACCTGCAACCCTAAAGAACAAGCCATATTGTCTTTCTTTAGAACTAATGAGTTCAACATACTGAGAACAAGAGCAGCAGAGTCCAATTGATCAATGCAACTATAAACATCATCATTCACTCCCACTTTTTACATGACAAATGTTCAGACATTCAAAGACTAAAAGGGCCCAACATATGTTGAACATGTTCATGTATTATGTTTAAAAAGGACTGCCTATTGAAAAACTGACATCTAGGCATACAAAGGCAGGAAAAGTAGTGGACAAGTGTGTGTGTGTGTGTGTGCATGTCCGCACGTCAGTCAGTGTGTGACAGAGTTTGTGTCCAGTTTACCACATCTGGTGCAGGACTGTGCGTGTACAATGTGTTGTGCTGTTCCTGTCATAAGAAATACCACACTTAGGACAAATGGAAACCATAAAACCACAGATTTGCAGTTTAAAATGCCAGAGTACTTGCAATGGATGCTTGAGGTTTCTACTGAGCAGTTTCAAGCATGAGCCCCATACCATAACAAAGTATCATATATCCCTGACATTCCACTAGAGTTACCCAATGTGCAGAACTTTTACTATAAGTTCACGGTCACAGTAACAGAAGGAAGGTGGGGGGGGGGTGGAAGCAACACATTAGCGGATTCATCCGCACTAAAGTCTGGTGTATAAAGGCTGCCAGGCCATAGCCACGGAATATTAACCATCAAGCCACATTTAAGCCTTAGTGTTTATGACCACCCTCGATCTGCCCTTTGTTGCTCCTGGAGCTTCCAGTCCTGCGCCACTGCCAGCAGCTGCCACCAGCTGCCACCATCCTTGGCCTCAGATGTATAATCAACCAACTGGCAGCTAAACTACAACTGGAAGCACAAGCCTTAACTACCCCTGCACAATCAACAGCCAGAGCTGAAGCAACAAGACTAACTCAAAGCTCAACGTAGCATGTGTAAATAGATGGAATGGATATGTGAAGGAAAGTTAAGTGTAAGCCAAACAGTTTCTTCTGTTTGCACCAAGCACACGCAAAGGAATAACAAACATTGGCAGAGCATGCAAGATTCACAAACACGGTGCTTAGAACTTAGTGAGGACATGCAGGAAAGCTAATATTATGTTCTGGGTCAATGGGGTCCTGGACCAAAGTAGAAGTTAAAGGATGGTTTCAGGAGATGATGTGATTGGTTAACTCGGCTTCCTCCTCTGCTTTGCCACACCCTCTTACCCCTTGGTGCTGCTGCTTCTGTGAGCAGAGTAACTGCTGGAGCTCTGCTGGTATTGGCTGATGGCAGAGGCCGTCTCCCGGCTACGATAGGCACGGTCATAGTGACGGTGGTGCTTCTGGTAGAACGGTATTGATCCGGACATCGTGCTCTCCTTATCTCAGTGCTTTTAGTTTTTGAAGTTCTTTTAGTCTTAAAATGTTTATACAAAAGTTAAATAATATCCATAAAGTGAAATCTTAATATTTAAAACTGAAACAAGGGCCTCACAAAATGCAGTCATTTTTAAAAATAATATTTGTTTTAGGTCAGTATGATCCTCATAATGTTAAGTGCAACTTACAAAATATAATTAACCATGAAACTCTTACTTGTGGATTTAAGTCATTATTTGAATCATGAAGAACCTACTTTGTGTTTACTATCATATGTACATGTTTTCAGTATCAACAACTGAACTACCCTTACAGCTATTAAAAACTAGAATGAAATGATACAAAATAAAACACTTAAAGTTACACGGATGGATATAGCTTTGGGTAAAATGTATCAGCATTACGTATCAGCAAAATGTATCAGATTTAAATGGGAATTTAGCTGGCTTTTCCCTTCATCATCCAGAGAATCTGTGACTCTAATTCCAAACCTTTGGAGTAGAGCAAACGTTCAAAGAGCAAAAGACACATGCAAACCAACAGCATGCACTGTAACATACATCAAAGTCAAAATCCATGTAATAGCTTATTTTGGCAGTAACATGCGCCATGATGTATGTAACTTATGGAGCACAAGGACTGGTTTATCTTTTTTAATTTCTTATAGCCAGTACACTGAACAAAAATGATTATGTTTATTTTGCTAATAGTAATAATATCAAAAGATGGATCACACCATTGGTCTCACCTTATCCGAACCTCTGCTGCCTGAAAATCAGTGAGGAGCGAGCTCAAGTCCAGGGGGTGGCCAACAAAGCTCGAAATCCAAGCAAAGCCACAAGTGGACGCAGCGCTGTGGACAGGGACTGCCGTCTACACAACAAAAATAATATTGGCGCGAGGCGGAATGTCGAAGCAGCCCTCGAGACCTTTTATGGCCACGGAGGCCGTTAAATATAGATCGCGAGCGCAACGGAGACGCTCTCAGCTCTCACGTTCTCCGGTGGCTCACAGAGATAAGATACTCTTGATAAGATAATCATTTGTTTTGTCTTTTTACCGACTTATTTACACATATGCACGCACGCACACTCGCGCGAGTACTTACACTGACTTGGACATACCTGACTGAATGCATGTTTTTTTCAGTTTTAAGAGATTTTTTTATCTTACGGTTCTTAAATTCTTAATTTAGTTTTTAAGTCACATATAAATAGTGAACGTTTATGGCTTGCTTTGAATCTATTTCATTCACAACTTTAGTTCCTCATCCCACAAGTGCTCAGCATATTTGAAAATTTCTTTAAGACTGCTGGAAAAGCTTCATAGGTTGCTACCTCATGAAGTTGGTCAAGAAACACCAAGAGCATGCGACGCTGTTGTCAAATTTAAGGGTGGCTACTTTGAAGAATATAAAATATTGATACCCTCACTATTTTTCTAAAATATTGAAAACTAAAAAAATAAACAAAAGGGAGGTGTGTCCAAGCTTTGGACTGGTAGTGTATGTGTGTATATGTGTTAGTTGATGTCACTGTGGCTTCCACTTTGCCATAGTGGACAACACAGCTGTGTTCCACACTAACAATAACCAGGCTATTGTTACCTCTTGCATAACAGAGATGCCATCTAAAAGTGGGGCGTGTGAGATGGAGGATGGTGGAGATTATGGGGGTTTGGGGGGGTGGTGGCTTGTTACCAAAGCTTGTTACATTTCTCTTGATCCTGGATGGGATAATACCTTGTGAGGCCTTTCATCTCCTAATTTTTTGCCCCATTTCTTTTCCAATTTTCATCTCCATTCTAATCAAATTAATGGGAATCTACTGTAACGCTTATAGAAAAATCATGTGAGTTTGACGCCTGAATTATATGTGGTTGTGTGGTCACATGGTGAAGCTACATTTTGTCTAGTGAAGATGTCTGAGGAGGGAGTCAAGGAGAGTAAAGATTCAGACTCATAATTCCTTTTTTATGGAGAAAGTTTTGAATTTACAGTGGTGTGTACAGTCAGATACCTTCACAATAAGAATACCTTTTCATTCAAGAAGCAAGACCTTCAACTATAGGCATACATTTACAACTTTTAAACTTAATAATATAATAATACTCTTTTAGCTGTTGTTCTTTCTCCAAATGCTGGCCACCTCTATCATAAATATTTGCCACTATTGTGCATTATGTTAATAAATGATAAAACATATTTTGGAGACAAAACTCTGTTGCTCTTGTTTCTTCTACTTTTTTCTCTTGGTGGCTTTTAGTTTGTTGAATATTGGTGAGATAGATGCTTCTCCATAGTTTGTGAATTACTTTGACAGTATGTTAAATAGGTTTTGATAATGTTAACATTTAAGTTGTCTTTTTTTCCAGAGTGTTGTTTGCAAGAAATCGGTTACAGCCAAAGTAATAATAAAAAACTACTTGAATAATATTTTAAAAACACCAATTGATGATGTTTCTTGAGATAAATATTCTCTGTTATATTACACTGTTGCAGAATACATTCCCTTCCTTGGTGTTCTGTAAACAATAATCAATAGATGCCCATATTGTTACCTAGTGTTAAACATATTTCAATATATTTAGTATCTCTTGTTTTGAAAGTTAACTGTTATATATTATATTACAACTCAACCACACTTATTTTTGTGTTGTTCATGACTGTTTGAAAGTAACAGGATGCTTGTGAACCATCCTCAGAGCTTTGTTGTTTTTGTTGTCAGAGTCAGTTTTTTTGTTGTTGTTGTTGTTCATTTAAGGCTGAGACGCTTCCTATTAGCTGTAGTAGCCTCGCCCAAGTGCAACTTATTAGCATTTCCATTCCAAGTCTATGGAATATTTCATGAACTGATTTTAGATTTGCAATATTTGATTTTAGATTTGCAATATCACCAACAGAGGTCCCTGTCACCCCAGTTTTAGCTGCAAATATCTTCCATCATGCTTCATTGTAAACGCTCTCTTGTGAAGTCTTCAAATTGTGATGGCATCAACTTCACAAGTGGATTATTAAACCACTTTATCGAAGGAACTGTTCGGGTGAATTGTATCAGTGAGCCTGGGATGTGCATGTGCTGATATGTGTGTTCTGAGGTTGGGAAATACTTGGATCGGTGTCAGTCTCCCCCCCCTTGCCGACACTGTACAGACTGATCATATAGATAGAACTGCACAGTTTACAAGAGAAGAGATGTGGCAACTTATGTTAAGATAAACGCTGGAAAGTCAAAGTGCTTTTTCCCTAACCTCTGCCTAATATACTGAGTTATTTAAATGAGACATTTAACTTTGTGATTATGTCACGTCAATGTTATTAACAGCACACAGATGTCAGCCAAGGTGCTTTACAGAATAAACTCAAATGATAGTGTAAATATGATGGCGGTATTGCAGTAATCCGTTTGTTATTGAACTACTAGAGGGATTAAGAACACAGTCAGAAATGAGGTTATAAACATCTTGCTGTTGTTTATCTCAGATTTATTGTATATCTTTGCATCTGTCAGGTATGCAGCTGCAATATGCTCAGTTGGCCACCAGAGGTCCTCATGTCTGGAGTTTGTACTTGTCACAAATCGCACTCACCATCGGTTCCTAATTATTTATTTCTACCTGAAACTCACCTCCAGTGTGAAGTACTGCCTAAAATCATGTGCAGAAGCTTTAAGACTGGCACAAATTTTGGTTTTTACAAAGTTTATTGCCCCAGTTTTTTAGATCCTTTTGTCAGATATTTATTTGGTAATTACTACCAGTTATAAGCATTTCACAGTTTCACATTCATGTTCATTATTTTGAAACTGAGTCGTTCAGTTCAGCATTCACAAAAAATATGAATGTGTTTAATGCACAATACTGGTAGCACTCACCTTTTCTTCTCAAACAGATGTCCCAAACAGTCTGAAGGGAGCATAGTCCAGTCCCTATACTATCTACAAAATGTCAGCCTGTCCTGTTTTTCTAGGAGACAAGTGGCTTCTTTGCTGACCTTCTTGACACCAAGTCATCCTCCAGAAGCCTTTGCGTTACTGTGCATGCAGAAGCACTCACAGCTGCCTTCTGCCATTCCTGAGCAAGCTCTGTACTGGTGCTGACTCAATCCCACAGCTGCACCCTCTTTATGAAAGGGTCCTGACACTTTGCTTTGCACCCTGAAGCCTTCACTGCAGTTGAACCTCTCTCCTTGAAGTTCTTGATGATTTGATAAATAGTTGATTCAGGTGCTATTTTACAAACAGCAATGTCCTTGCCTGTGAAGCTAATGAGAAGATCACTGAAATTATGTTAGCAGGCCATTTTATGGCAAGGCTGAAAAGTAGTGGCTGGAATGCAGTCATTTTTGGGATTAAGTTCATTTTCATGGCAAGGAATGACTTTGCAATTAATTGTAATTCATCTGCTCACCCTTCACCCTAGAATTAAGGCAAATTGGCACCATAAAAAGTGAGCAGCAAACTTCGTGAAATCAAAATTTGTCTCAAAACTTTCTGTACATGTACCAAGGCCTAGTGTCCTACTGTCTGTATGTTGTATGTCAACCTCTTGCTTTTCTCTCATTGTTATTTGGATTTTGTTTCGCCCTTTTGTACTTTTTTGTCTCTGCGTTTTTAGTACTCTGACCCTGGATTACCTGACTGCTGATTTTTGACAGTTCTGCTGATTGCTCAGTAAAAACTCATCTGATGGATCCTACTACCCTGTCAGAAACTGCTTAGTTACAACCTCATATGCAGTTTCTATTTATCAAATAAAAGCTGCACCTCAAGATTAAAGCAAGGGTTTTTATTACAGGCTATTGTACACATAGTGTGAGATATGACCAGGGTGAAAATGGTTCCACTGGATATTTCCATCACTTGGGAGTACATCTACAACCACGGTTTGGTTGGTTTACCAGCAGTACTTTCTTGTTGGCCTCGATCTTGAGGTACCACAAGATCTGGTTGTTTTCTGGTTGTTTTGATTATTCTGTCTTTGATACTTGAAACCTAGTGACTCAATTACACTCAGTTGATTTAATCTGAACAGCCAGCATAACCGCAGTTTAACCTTTATTTATTATTGTACAATGTTATTATTCAACTGTCCATATGTATTTTTCATTAAACTTGAGTATACTTACATCAATAGCAATAAGATAGGTTATATTTTAAAATGCTAATTTTATTCCAGACTTTACATAGCCTACGTAACAACTAACTTATTGATTGTAATAAATTGCAAACAAAAATAATTGCTTAATTCCCCAAACTTTTAACTCATCCTACTTGTAAAATAGTCTTCACCGTGTTGTTATCTGAGTATTCAAGAAAATGTAAATAAACACTAATTTATCTTAAAGTAAATCTTAAAGTAAAAGCATACAGTATATTTTAGTGTGCTGCACTTCTACACATCCTTCCATCCTTTAGAAGTTTCAGAGATCTCCTAACTGGGACTTCATGTCGGATGTTGGTTGGGAGATTTGAAATACACTATATTGCCAAAAGTATTCGCTCAGTTTCCTTGACTCTCATATGATCTTATGTGGCATCCTATTCCTAATCCATAGGGATCAATATTCATCCCAAAGGTGTTCTATCAGGTTGAGGTCAGTACTCTGTGCAGGCCAGTTAAGTTCACCCACACCAGACTCTGCCATCCATGTCTTTGTGGACCTTGCTTTGTGCACTGGTGCACAGTCATGTTGGAAGAGGAAGGGGCTCCAAACTGTTCCCACAAAGTTGGGAGCATGTAATTGTCCAAAATGTCTTGGTATGCTGAAGCATTCAGAATTCCTTTCACTGGAACTAAGGGGCCAAGCCCAGCTCCTGAAAAACAACCCCACGCCATAACCCCCCCTCCGCCAAACCCAGACTCATCCATCAGATTGCCAGATGGAGAAGCGTGATTTGTCAGTCCAGAGAACTCACCTCCACTGCTCTAGAGTCCAGTGGTGGCATGCTTTACACCACTGCATCCAGCGCTTTGCATTGCACTTGGTGATGTATGGCTTGGATGCAGCTGCTCGACCATGGAAACCCATTCCATGAAGCTCTCTGTGCACTGTTCTTGAGCTAATCTGAAGGCCACATGAAGTTTGGATGTCTGTAGTGATTGACTCTGCAGAAAGTTGGCAACCTCTTCGCATTATGCGCTTCAGCATCCGCTGACCCCGCTTTGTCAGTTTATGTGGTCTACCACTTTGTGGCTGAGTTTCTGTCGTTCCATTTTCTTATAATACAGCTGACAGTTGCCTATGGAATATTTAGAAGTGAAGAAATTTCACGACTGGATTTGTTGCACAGGTGGCATCCTATCATAGTTCCATGCTGGAATTCACTAAGCTCCTGACCCATTCTTTCATAAATGTTTGTAAAAACAGTCTGCATGCCTAAGTGCTTAATTATATACACCTGTGGCCATGGAAGTGATTGGAACACCTGATTCCGATCAATTGGATGGGTGAGCGAATACTTTTGACAATAGTTTAGCAATAGTCATAATGCCTTAGTGTTCAGTTGAGCACATCATGTTAGGGTGACATTATACCATTGTTCTAACTCTGTAGGGCATAAACTATTGTTATTCTGCCCTACTGCCCTGTTAGCTTTTAAAAGGTCAAGAGGTTCAAGAAGTAGCCAAAGGAAGATGGTTTGTTGGAAAATTAACTAGAAAGTACTAGTAATGCCAGCTTGCCTTACTGTTTTGCTTCAAAGCACACATAAAAAAATATATACATATATATGCATAATAGGATGTTGTATGTCCAGTGGGCATAACAAACTAAGAGGAATAAGATACAGTTTAAATACAGGTCAAATTCAGCTTTTTTATTTTCTTTTTAACAGTCTTTTCAAATTAATCTTAGATTACATTAAAAAACATTATTAGACCCACATTAAATACTGATGTTTCTGACTCGATTTATAAAATTATAAATTTACTTCTATTTTCCGAAAATGACATTTTGCCGTCTAACCAATTACATGACATCCAACGATTTCTTCGCAAAATCAAATCTCTCTGGAAACGTGTCAAATAAATAGATTCATAGCCTACAGGGAAATCTCGGGAAACTTTGGCCAAACCGAAATATTCCCTATATGGACATGTCTAAGAGAGTCTACGTAGACAGGACACTGGCATGTTTGGATGATCTAAGTCACAACACGCAGGTATATTTCGACTGTGTTCAGTGAGGTAAATGTTTTGACTTAAACATAAGCAGGTTGAATAATAAACAAAGCGAATATGTTATGGATGCTTTGTTTACTTTATCGTTTGTGGTTTGTATCTTGTTGTTATTTATACGTATTTTATACTCTCTTTCTTGTGCACCCCTATTGGTGTACTTAGTTTGATCTGGATATCCTGTACGGAAGCAACCATTGCGATTATCAGGAAGTTTGGGCGGTGGTTGAGCGTGAGCCGTTCATTTCGTCGGGGTTAAGGTAGGACTTTGTCTTACATTTTTGTATGATTAAATTGCTTTTATGTTTACACATAGTCTCTTAAAGATGCATCGAAGAAAGCATCTTTTTGTCTTGTTGTTTCTTTTACGATTAATATACCTCTTATTGCTGAAGCTGGATATAACGTTAGCGTTAGCTAGCTAGTTAGCTAACTAGCAGGCAAGCTAACCTCCGTTAGCTTGACTGAACTAGAGAATAAAACGCAGCATATTTTAGCTAGCAGCCTATGATGGCGACCTGCGAATTTTGTATTTAGGTAAATAAACTGAATCCCGTGTTGTGTGCGAAACGTTAGCAATGGGTACTAGCTAGCTATCTTAGCAAAAATTCGGTTCACCGTTGCCACCATTTAGCTACTCTTATGTGCGGGCATTTCCTTTCCGTTTAATCACAATTTAACCAAAAATGTCTAACGTAGTCAGTTGTCAGGGTAGTAACGCGCTTGGATTATGAATACACCAAATGACTAGATAGCTAACCAACCAATGATGAGTCACTAGCTAACGTCTCTAAATTTATACTCATCCACCTAGTGTATCTTACAAAACAACGTCAGCAGCCAACTTGGCTGTGAGGAACTTTAATTTTATCATATGGGGCTTTGCTGGAGTCGTTTTTAGTTGGAAAATACTTCGTCAGAGAGGGGTGTGGATATAGATGCGTACTCACAATAATGTTAAGAGATTATAGGCCAAAGTTTTAACTAGGTTACATTGATCTTGTAGTTCTATATATAGGGCAGTCTCATGGGTGAGAATATAGGGCAGTTTCCGTGCAGCTTTAGTTATAACTACCCTCCTTCTCAAACGTCTTCTAACTTAATGTTCACTTTGCAATAATGACTAAAATAACTTGATTGTCTTCTCTCCTAAAGCAGAGACCAATTGGCATGACTGACCAGTTTATGCTGACAGTGCATTAATTATGGTAATTTAGAACAGGATGAGCAGCTAGCAAATTTTTTTCTATATGAAGAAATCTTGCAGGCAGTCCAATTCAAATTGTACTTGGGTTTGTCAATCTTGAATGCCCTCCAGCTTGTAGGATATTTCCTTGAGGTTTATAATAGTTAATTAAGTTTACATGCAAGCTGAGATGGTAACAGTTGGTTTTCCTGTTCTTTCTCTGGAAAAGAAACCTTTAGCACAGCTTTGAAACATTTGACATATTTCCTTTTATAGTCGCTTGTTCAACTCATTTGGGCAGTACCATTGTTATTGGTGTTCTACCCAGGCCTGGTATGTTGGGTATGACGTGCACAATTGTACTGTTCCACACTGCAATTTTTTAAACAAGAGCTGTCCATTTTGTCAAAGGAGTCATGGTGTCATTTGAATTGTCATCACTAAAGTCTGTAACATGGTCTGTATTGACTTATTCCAACTCACTTTGATTCACACTAATGTTCATTATTTATTTATTTTGTAGTTAAATTACAACAGAGGCATCATGTCAAGCAAACGGGCAAAGGGAAAGACCACCAAGAAGCGCCCTCAGCGCGCTACTTCCAATGTCTTTGCCATGTTTGACCAGTCACAGATCCAGGAGTTCAAGGAGGCCTTTAACATGATCGATCAGAACCGTGATGGATTTGTGGACAAGGAGGACCTGCATGACATGCTGGCGTCTCTGGGTAAGGCTTGGCTGGTACTGGCTATTTTAGCCCCTCCTTACACCAGCAAGTTCGATGTTGACCTGATATTATGGTTTACTGTTGCCAATAAAAGGCATTCGGGCAAGTGGTCTCACTGTTTTTTTTGCATTAAGTAAATTATTTGCTACCTCCTTGAGAGGGGAATGTTTTTAGTTTGACCACTTATTGCAGTTCCCACCAAATAAACTTAGTCATGGTGGAAGAGGAAAAACATTGGGGACTTTGGTGTAAATCTAGATGGCTGTGCTTCACACGCAATGTCAACTTAACACTTGTCTGTGTTAATATAAGTTTCAGTAGCACTGTTGGAATGGCACTAGTCGACTTGGTATAGTCAATTCTGTGGTCTTGTTTTGGTGTATGTTATGCTTAGTTGTCTATTCAGAAAAGTATTCTTAGTTGATACAAACTGGTTAGAGGCTAAAAATACTCTGATTAATTAAACTGAGATCCTGCTTGAAACTACTTGTTGCTATAACCTATATTGAGAGATGCAATACAATACGATGCTTTACAAAGTTACTGTAAAGACAGAAGTGGATAAAATGCCCTGTTTTGACAGGATTTTAATCTTGCTTAGCCAATGAGATTTTTTTTAAAAGATCTTTGCAGATCTTTGTTTGGTCAGCTAGCCCTAGAACGTATTTCTGAAAATTGTTGACAGCTAGTAGCTATAAATAAGGATTGGTTTATTTCATAATGCTGAGGTAATTCTCTTGAGGAATAGGGGCGCTCTGATGGACATCTTGCCCTCAAGTTGACTTGAGCAGACATCAGTCAACTGTCTTGACTTTCCTGTCTCAGTAGTGTTACTTTTTATGGCTTGATAAATACCCAATTCAATAGCTGTTAAATTAAGGATATTCTCCAAATCACCTCCTCAGGCAAGAACCCGGCAGATGACTACTTGGAGGCGATGATGAATGAAGCTCCAGGACCTATTAACTTCACAATGTTCCTTACAATGTTTGGAGAGAAGCTGAATGGTACCGACCCGGAAGAAGTCATCCGTAATGCCTTTGCGTGCTTTGACGAGGAAGGGACTGGTGAGCCTCTCTTGCCTTCAGGGAACCAACATTTAAAATACATGTCCTCTTAACCATAATGTATATATGAAGTAGATCTAAGATAACCTCCACACTTCTAAATTTGAGGGATACAAAGAAAAGTACCAGAAAACTAACCATGCTTTAAAAATCTGCAAAATCTAAATGGAATAGAAAATGTTATCACAGCCTGTCACTTTCACTGACTAATTGGTTGCAATTGTGGCTAGACTCTGCTATAAGAAACCTCTCATTTATATTATTTGGATTTGTATTCTAGAAAAACTGTTAATGTTTGTAAAAGTTGCACATTGAACCCTATACATTCTGCTCTCTGCTCAGGCTTCATCCAGGAAGACTACCTGCGGGAACTTCTGACCACTATGGGTGACCGGTTCACAGATGAGGAAGTTGATGAGCTCTTCAGGGAGGCTCCCATTGATAAGAAAAGCAACTTCAATTATGTGGAGTTCACACGCATCCTCAAACATGGAGCCAAAGACAAAGATGATTAAACACAGAATGCCTCTGTCATAAGCCCTTCTTTTAACCCAGCCTCCTCACTTAAGAGCAGGCCTATGTAATGCTTCTGGAGCCCTTCAGAAAGTTGCCTGCAACTATGCTCTGTGTTTTTGTGTATGTTAAGTTAAAGGTACACTCAGGGGAAAAGTGTCTAGATTAAAACCAGATCATCCAATATGTTGGGATGAATCTTATTTTAGTCAGATATGTCCCTTTTTATAATGCTGAGTAAGTTACAGTATTTCACCCTACAGTTATTTTCACTGGTGTATGTTAGTGGATGTTATGGAGTTATCTTGGCACTGTTAGCAATTCACACCCATTCACTTAGAAACTAGTTAGGCTTTGTTTGAGATGGAAGATTTTATTTGATTAATCAAGATATAACTGCTTGTTTAAATTGGGTCTTTTCTAGGTTTCTTTCCTCAATAGAGTGTACCTTTTTACTTCGAGTTAGCATGTGTGCACCTCTACCAGTCATAGACCTCCAAAAGGTCCTGTTTCTCGGTGCTTAAAAACTGTTCAAATGTGAAGTGGTGTCGAGATGCTACAGGGACCTTTTGCTGAAATGGCCTGATCAAGTGGAATTTTTACATTTTATAATAAATATGAACTTTTTGAATAAACTACTCATGTTCTTGATCCACCTGCTGTAGTATTTGTCTCTTGAATGAAAAATCAAATTCTTCATTAAAAGGGCTTGACTCCTCTTTACATGTTGTTAAATATGCACAGTGCTGACATTTTCAGGATATAATGCCATGTAACTCAGCTAATTCCAACTCAAATTCCTTTAAAAAGGTATACTTACTGTGTTTTTTTAAAATAGCGTTGTTTTCAATATACTATTGTGTGAAATAAAACCAGGGGTATTTTGTTTAGATCCCAATGCTGTCTTCCTAGTCAGCATGTACTAGCTAGCGCCAGATTTGAGGGAAAAGCATTGCTTCTCAAGGGGTAGGTGAAGAACTATAATACGTTTAATCGATGGATATGTGGGTATTGTGTGCGTTAGATCAATTTAGGGGATGTAAAGGCTTTTTTCAAACCAAAAAATGAACCAGTGAACCAGAAGATGAACTCTGAGTCAAGTTGCTCAGTGTTGACTACTGTATTAGGTGCCAGAACAGAAAATGGGGCAGCCTCAATAAGCAAATGAAATCGCGTAATTCTTTAGTAATGGGCATGTTTCTGATGAAGACATGATCTCATCCTATACCTGGGCGTTACCTTCCATGAAAAGGAACCGGTATGGAGCACGTCAAAGGCGAGAAAGCCCTCGTACGGTTCACGGTACTTCGTGAAAAACATATTTAGTGGTAAGAAGCGTTTTTGAACGCAAATGCAGATTTCTTTTATCGTGTTCGCAGTTAACACAATTTGCATGCATCATATAGACAGTCCCGAGAACTTGAATTATGATGACCTATGGTTACTTTGCACTTTCTGTTTTCTTATAACCAAAAGTGAGTGAAGTTGATTTTACGTCTGTACTGCGTAGATCTATTCCTACACGTAGGCCCAATTAACAAACTGTTCGTATACCAATGCGTGAAATTAAAGTAATTCTCAGATTCAAAGCAATAATTATTTGCCTAAACATACAAAACTTTTTAGTTGCCACAGATTCCTAGATCTGTGGATCAGGATTTACAAATCTGTGTACCTAAATTACAAATTATGAATTAATGAATTAACAAATGAAACGGACGTCATTTTCAAAAGCCAATGAGAAGAAACTGTACTAATTCAGTAACGCGTCATGGAAAGCAGCCGCCAAGAGCCAGGAAGCAGCGGCGTTAAACCAATCAAAATTCAGTGCCTTACACATGCGTCGTAGTTTCAGCTCGTGGAGCAGAACGTAGACTCACAATCCAAAGTGGTTGTCTGTCACGCGGCTTGAGTACTTGTGATTATCGAACATTTAACTAATTTAACTAGTCATTACATTATGGATTTCTGGGTTGTCTGGCATACAAAAACGGCTCACCTCATGCTTAGGTAATTAATTTAGTAATACTTTTTTTCCAAGGGCATTCATCAATATAGCAAGCAAGCTAATATAGCATTATGAATAACATTAACTTACCTTTTAGTTTTATGAAAATGTGTTAAAGTATATAGTATAGCTGTGTATAGGAGCAGTTGGTTGGCTGTCGATTTTTTATTGCAAACTATTCCGGTTTTATGTTGAGAACCAACGAGAGCCCAGCATATTGGGAGTATTATAAGAAGATTTCTCCTTTAAAATGGATCTATTCAAATCACAAAATGCTGTTAGCCAAATTACTTGGCTAACAGCATTTTGTAAGCAATCATCTTTCTTTTCCACAGTGTTTACACTCTTTTTCTTTTATGAAGCTTCCACATCTACGTGACAAACTGCCATGTTTTATAAACTGTTAGCTTGTTCTGTACAGTGGAAGGCTACGTTAGCTATATGTCTTGTTGGAAGTAATTTGTTTTCACTTTGGTTGTTTTCTTTGCTGTGCCAAAAGGTGAAGGATGCTGTAACCGTGTTTCATGGCTCTGACAATACAGCTGCGGCTTCATGCGCTGAAGAAATTGTCTGCTTCCCTTCTCCTCACACCCACCGGTCTGAGTGTATGTGCAGGCGAGCATGTGCGTGCTCCACGCATTTGGGCCGGCACTCTCTGGAGGCTACCACGGAGGGAACTGTACCTCACGCCCCGAGATCATACCTCCTCCCTTGCTGGCTCTGCTCGTGCCTTCCTGTTGCGCCACCCTAGCGCTGATGAGGAGCGCACCTTTAATGAGCGCCTCTCCTCCTGTGCCTCCACGCAAGAGGTACTGCACCTCCTGAGGTTATCACCGCCCCTCTCTGGCACGGTGGCCGCCTCCGTCTTGCACCAGCTGGCTGACGTGGAGCCTGTTGGGGTCGGTGGGCTGCGGGAACCTGCGCCGCTGTCCGACCCGGTCTTGGGTGAGCTGTGTGAGAGGCTGGGGCGGGACTCAGCTGAACTGGAAGACAAGGTTTTGGTGAGGGCTCTGATAGATTGCGCACGTCTCGGCCTGGACCCGCACGACTATCTGGCTGCGCGGCTGGTGTTGGAGAGTCAGGAGCGGCTGGACACCGGTCACCTGTGCGTCGATACTCTGTGTGGTCTGGCACATGCCCTGTTTGTGCTACAGGGGCCTGACAGTGGGACTCTAGCGCAGGCTATGCAACAGCTCCAGGGTCAAGATCTAGCTACCTGGAGCATGCAGGAGCTGACCACTGTCTACAGCGTCCTAGCAGGTGGTCTGGCCAGGGATGGACGCTACCAGGATCTGCTAAACCAAATGAACAACCGGGCGATTGCCCTGGCGTTCAGAATGGACCATGTGGTGGTCAGCGAAATACTAGGAGCGCTAGTCACACTGGGCCAAACACAGGTGCTAACACTGGTGATTGCGTTGTGCAAACAGGCGGTACGCCACGTCCCGAAGTTCACCGACACACAGCTAGCCACCGTTCTCTCCGCACTCATGCACTACGGACACGGCGACCAGTTCCTCATCCAAGCTCTGGAGCACCATGTGCCCAAGATGGCCTTCACTGCCGAGCCTGAAACGGTCACCATGGTGATGCAATATTTCGCCCAGCGACGCATTCTCTCTCCAGCCGTGTTCGACGCGGTGGCTGAGAGCCTCGTGGACAGGGCGGATGAGTACACAGTGGAGCAAGTGTGTCGGCAGATAGTGGCGCTTGCAACCATGGGATACGCGCCTAAGGAAGCAAGCAGACTTTTCCGGACGGTCGAGTCAGTTCTGAGCAGCCGCCTTTCGCAGTTCCAGCCCAGGGTTCTCCTGGAGCTGCTTCATGCCTGCACGCTTCTGCAGCGGTATCCACTGAACTACACCTCCAGGATCTTCAGCCCACACTTTGTTCTCGAACTTCAGGGTAAGCATCATAATTACTGCTCATTTGTAATGATGTAATATTTTTCCACATTAACGTGCTGTGGTTAAAGACACTTTCATATCTTGACTCATTAAAACATGAAAAATGAAAGCCCCACACTTTAGAAACACCTGAGGCTAGTTGAGATGCCAGCAAAAATATAAAGGCTTGCTGGAAGACACATCACACCCCTCTGAAATATCAGAGGTCACTTAATGGCCAATATATTGTGCAGCCTTAAATGTGCGATCAATAATGGAGTACCCATCACAGTGAGACACTTAGGTGCAGCTGGTTCCTATGTGGTTGAATTATAAGCTGCATTTTCTCTCTCAGAGGAGGGCAGTGGAATGAATCGTATGGTACTGGCACAGCTCACACAGCTCTACATGTCGATGAAGCTGGAATGCCCTTTTTTCAACGTACGTATTGCAACACCCTGTACCTTCAAACAAACGAGTGGAGTCAATGAGATCATGGTTCTTCGTCTTTGGGCTGTGTCTATGTGTCTCCAGGATCAATGGCTTTTACCCAAGCTGCGTGTGAAGTCATTCCTGTCTTCAGGGAGTATGCTGGAGACCCGGGTGAACTTTGAACTGTGCTGCGCTGTGAAGACAGCCTTGGTGGATCTGCTGGGGGCACCGTTGTACTTTGCCTCCAGAGTCCTGACGCCTTACTGCTACACGCTCGGTAACGTACCCATAATCATTCGTAACCTGAGACACATGTATGCCCTTAATACAAAGTGAAGCGGCACTGAAGTTAATGCAACAAACACAGTTCCACCGATTAATTCGACCATAAATAATAGCTCTCTCAGTTGGTTTGGAGCAAGGGGAGGCAGAAATGGGTGTAGAATTGAGTTCAGATGTGGGTTTTTGTACTAAGATCTTCTTACCATCTGCATACCATCCCATCTGAGAAGCATGGGGCCATGGCTGTGTGCTGCTGCCAGTTGAATGGACTCACTTCACTTTATTAAGTCATGCCTCTACTGATGGCGCCGGAAGAATGAGTTTGGAGCCATTAAAAAACAAACATATAACTCAACATAATGACAAGAAATGCATCAAACCTAACACGCTAACCTAATTGAGGACCTGATCTGAATCTCACTGCCCCACTCAGCTGGTTTTTATGTAATTTAAGATTTTTCTTTCTCTTGAAATGGGCAAAACACGTAAATTAGAGCAGTCTGCACCATCACTTCATAGTTACTGTTTAATCAAAGATCCAGTGTGATGGAGTACAGGACCAAAACACACATTATTCCTAATCATTAATTATGCATTACATTGTAAACACACCCAAGTCACATTTTTTTTTATCTTAATTTTCTTTCACCCCACAGATGTAGAGATAAAACTAGACGCAGAAGGCTACGTCTTACCTGCCCGGGATGTTGAGGAAGTATATAAAAGGTAATATGCGTTTAAATGTGTTTTATTTGTATGAGTGTGGTAGATCTTGACATTCAGCCTGTTCCATCTGTCTGTGTATAAATGCACTCAGGATTGCACTGTGTATTGACGGGCCACTGCGCTTTGCTGCTAATGACAAACAGCTTCTGGGTAAGGAAGCTATCAAGCAGCGACACCTTAGGATTCTGGGTTATGAAGTTGTTCAGGTAAGTGTTCATCTACCCAATATATTTTTGCACTTTAAGTTAGAATAAGGTACAATGGGTAATTTTTACTGGTACCTGTATTTACCTGTTCCTGAGTGACGGATCAAATGAATTTGACAGTAGGTACTCCTATCTCCTTTATTTTCTTAGTATCTCTTTACTCCATTGTTGCATTGTTCTTAGCTTGTCTGTGAAGCAGAACTAGTTATTGCTTAGTACTTGGTACATTGTGGTTGGAATAAAATGCACAGTTTGGTTAGTATATGTTTGAACACTGCATGTAGCAGTTTCAGGGACTCGAGAGTTTTTCCCTCTGTCTAGATACCCTATTATGAGTTCGAAATGCTGAAGACCAAGAAAGAGAAGGTGGAATACCTCCACAAGAAGATTTTCCAGCACAGCTGGTGACGCAGACGTTGCTGATGCCAGTCCAAACACATGCAGAATTTGTCGCATCAAAACAGTTTCCCAAACAAACAAACCATAGACTGTCTTGCAAAAAAAAACAGAGATGCTGTTTGAGTGAAGTACTTCAAAATCAAACTCAAGACCAGTATTGCACATTGATTTACATTTTTCTTCCTGTCCATATTGTAAATAGAATACAGCGCAAAACAAATGCATTTGTGGAGACAAAAATAAAGCCTGACTTAATAAACAAACAAAAAGCACCAAATCATCTCTTCGCTTAGCTGGATCTGGATATAGCACTTTGTCCACTTCAAAGGCTCTGTGCTCCCTTGCAAGACAGCGATGGAAAAATCATGAATGCTGAATTCCCTTCTTGCACAGCCCCTGTGATCGGTGTGAGTGCACACCTCTTCCACAGTTCATGGTGGAAGGTACTGGACTAAGAATTATCTGGACTGAAGCCAGTCTTGGACCAGAGTAGATCTGTGTAAAGGCACATTGTCCAAGATGACGGTGGATCTCATCTCTATGTCCATTTGGTCTTTTGCTGAGATGGTGTGTAGCCTGTGTTAAAGTGTGAGCACGTGGGCCGTGTTGTAAGGATGGCGACGAAGGACCCCGTTCTGCATGTTGTCATGTTATTGATGATACCAATACCACCACATGGGCTTGGGACATTCAGAACATAAAACGGTTCTGTGTGCAGTGCACCTCCATGTAATCATGCCCCAGATCTTTGGCCCATTGTTGACTTTCTAGACCTGATTAAAAACATTTAACATTATAAAAACTGTGTGGTCCCTGAGGATGTTTGAACTGCATTATTGAATTGCAAAACCATGTTTACAAAAGCTATTTTAATTGAAGACGGGTAAACTCACCTATTGCCTTTGTGGGATTCTTTTATTCTTTCTTTTTATTTTCTGTACAGTTGTCTTTTATATTTCTATCATTGCAGAGGACTGGGTTGTTGATTACCAGACCTACAAATGGTTTCACAGCAGGGTAGATACGACACCAGATGTGTTGTGTTCTTCCTGAGAGAACTCTTTATCTTGGCGATTCTCGTAGTCTGTCTGACTCCAGAGGGGTTTGTTTAACAGGGGTGCCTCCAATCAGAAAGCCATTAGATCTGGACCTGGGTTGGAGTCAATAAATAAGTAAGCAATAATAAATAATACTCAAGCTCAATAAACAATAGTCTGTTTCAGCCTCCAGTTTCTCCTGATGCTTTCCTATGCACTGAAGAAATCCACACATTTGTGTAGTGCATATGCCTGATTTATAATTGTCTGTCATCAGTTGGTTCACAGGTGTGGTATTTTCATGAGATAGTCATTAGATTTGTGTCTGATGTAGTGTTTTGCAAACTGCTAAACACTTGTGTTTTACTGAAAGTGTGAGGCTGTAAATGTGCTGCTGTGAGTTTGTTAAATTTTAATGTTTAAGCGATTATATGCTGTAAACCTCAAGGTAGCATAACATGAGTGCTACATTGTCATTAACTACTGATCTTTTGAAACACTTTTTTTGAGCAAATGTTTAGTTTGAATTTCACAACTATGTATGTTTGTAGATGTTGATTTCAGGATTTTCATGTTTTAAGGGCTGATCAAATTGTTTACTGCTACAGGTAAACTTTTCCTTTCGTTCATAACTAAAAGTGTCAAACATTCATAATGACAAAATTCAGGAGTTATACTTAACGAAAAATAATGCTCACTGCAATTTTTTTGCAATAAAATGTGTCAAATATAGAATAATTTATTTGTTGGTAGATGGCAACAGTGTTGCAGTACAAAGTCAAACAGGTTCTTCCTTTAGAAAACAAAATACAAATAAATTGTTTATCTGGCGATCAAAATTAAATCAGAAAATCATAACTGGAGATGATTAATGATTATTTGTTAATTAAATAGATTCCTTATGAAGAAAGAAACAATAATATTGGACAGATAAACATGGACAGGCTGCGTTTCCAAGTAAGACTACTTTTATCTTGACCACATTGTCAGAGTGTATGTGAACTTGTTTTGTTAAAAAGTTCCGATGTCTCAGTCTTTTGGATGTCAGATGCTATGATGCACATATATGATGTGTGCGCGCGACAGAATCAGAAAAAGTCAGGTTTTGTGGTTAGCCGTCTCATTCTTTCCTCCTTATGTAGCCGGAATCTGAGGAAGGCCAAATTCGTCCACCAGAACTCCATCCTGTGTCCAAAAGAAACAGATTATCAAACAGCCCTAATAATAAACTTCCTGTAAGAACTTGGAACCACAAAAACATATAGAAAAGTATAAGAAATATAAGTAACAGCAGCGAAGGTGTTCGTCTTTACCCGGTTGGTGCTCTTCTCTCCTGGTACTCCATCAGGAATAGCTGGAGCGGAGGAAGCCTCATCGAGGTAAGAACTGTCATTATCGAAAAGGAGCTCATCGCCGAGTGCATCCAGTTCTGAAAAACAAGCATTTAATTTAAGACGTTTATTATTTTTTATAAAATCTAATGGACACATGTTAACTCGGTGGACACAACCAAGCACACTGAAGATGAAAGAACTCTACTAATTCCATTTTGGTGGTGAGACAGTTCAGGTGGAGCTTGCCACACCTATTGCTGCGCTAACCTGCTTCAAGGTCGTCCTCGTCAATATCTGGTGTGCCGTAGCTGCGGCTCAGGGCCTCCTGTACCTCGTTAGCATCCTCCATCATGTCTTCCAACTGGTCCTGAAGATCCTACAGTACAGGAAACATCCACTTTAGCCATTACCTTCACAAACCACTAACTCGTTAAAAGAAAAACACCCACACACATTTATTCTATATTATCTCAACAATGTATTAGATAAAAGGGTCGATGCCTACATCTTAAATGCCTTTTTCAACAATTAGAAAAATACATCAGCTGAAGGCTGAGTTTTGTGAGTAAACTTTCAAAGAAAAATAAAATTACCTCAATCTGATCAATCTTCACATTCTTGTATGCTTTCTTCATTTCTTTGGCACCAATTTTCATTGCATCCACCTGCCAACAAAGAACCCATGTTGCACTTTATGAACACAGTAATTTGGAGTAAATACTCATTCTATAGATGAAGTCAGTGTTGGTGCTTTAAAAAATTAAGTTACCTTAAACTTGCTAATCATGTTAAAACACTGCATTGTATTCTGTTCTTTATGTTACATTAATGCAGTATGTTAATTTTGCATTATTTCCAAAGACACCAAGTAAAGAATATACAACATGTAAAAATACAAGACATTCCCAATATTTGCATTCCTGTGTTCTTAACTGTTCTCAGCCAATGTAAACAATATGGATATGCGAGTTCTCACAGTTGTTTTAGTGTCTTTAAGGGTTTGGATGGTGTAGTTCGCCTGCTCCATGTTAAAAGACTGCTGCATCAGCTGATCTCTCTGGCCTTCATACCTGCACAGACATGTGCACATGCACATTTTAGTATTATTTTAAAAACCCAACAATTCAAGATTCTGTGTTTTAAAAGCCATTTCTCTCATTTTATTTATCCCTAGCCCAGGCTTTTAGATATATTTAAATTATATTATATATATGCCTACATATGCGTAGATACATATGTGGCACTGATTTGATGATAGCACGGATCGCTTTAAGTGATTCACACACGTGTACTCACATTCTCTTCTGTTTAAGAACTCGCATTGCTTTCTGCTTCACCATGTTCTGAAAGAAAGGACATACGTATAGGACACAGAAAGCGCAGTGGCGTTACACCGGTCAATGCTTGCACGATACCTACGAGTCATCGCTGTTCGCGTTCATTTTAGGGTGCTGAATAGTTATACTTGTCACAAGATTTGTGTGTGTATTTCAGGAGATTGCAGTACATATGTATATGTATATAATATGTAGGAATTAGCTTAGCTATATCAGGACCCGCTGTTTGTTGAACTAAGGCTAACTGTTTACCTTTGATGGTCCGTCGCGCATTTTTTTCATTTGATCTTTATATTTCATCAGTTCAGCATCAAGTCTCGATATCTTCTTATCAATGGACTCCGCCCGAGAATCAACCTAGAGTTAAGTGGAAGGTGAGAAAGGTAACGTGAAAGACAGAAGCGATAAAATAACCGTCACACAAGGAAATCTTTGTTAATAAGGAGGCAACTCCAGTCTCCGCGTGAAGTACATTGTGGGATACGATGCAAGCGATGTTACTGTGAAATTACTGAATCCGTAACAAACGTGTGTGACCGATATAGTTACACGTCCTGTTTACACCTATTGTCACTCCACTCCAAATTAAATAATGGACACAGTCATCGCTGTGTTTAGGCCAGTGTTTTAAGTCCCACAGCGCTATAGTAAACCAGACAAAAGATATCTGTAACCATATGAACACCCAAAAAATAAACCCATTTCTTTTTCCAATCCACAATTAGATGACAATTACATACAGTTCAGTAGCTAGCTAGGCAGCTATTTGGACAAGGGAAGAGAACAACAAGCTAGCTAGCTGTCAGAATGAAGCCAGTGATAACCTTGTCTGTATGGCCAT
The DNA here is from genome assembly GCA_028565775.1 of Sternarchorhynchus goeldii. Lineage (NCBI taxonomy): Eukaryota > Metazoa > Chordata > Actinopteri > Gymnotiformes > Apteronotidae > Sternarchorhynchus > Sternarchorhynchus goeldii. Next base: position 1,523,984 of record JAOXYF010000017.1, read on the forward strand.
CTAGAGAACCAATAAAACCGGTCCGTTCACTAGTTAGCGAGCTAGCTACTCAAGCTAACCTTACATTTTGATACACTGGGTTACTGGGTTACACTGGGTAACAAAACAGTAGTTAGTTAGCTAGCTAACTAAACTAGAAAAGAGGCTAGAAAGCTATCTATATAGGTTAGTTGGTTGCCAGTAAACATGAAACATGTCGCTAGAGCTAGCATGAGCTATGTAGATATTAGTAAAGTTAAGACATTCCTGAAGATTTTTTGAAAATTAAAATGACACTGAACCCATTCTATTGTGTGTAGGACAACACACACATTAGCTAACCCAGGCTTGCACTTTTAATTAGCAGTGATTCGCTAGCTATCTTGTTAGCTAGCTAACCTGAGTTAGCAAACAAGCCATATTTTCTTTGTTTCTTTGGCTGAACAAGTTAAATAAATAAACACTTACATTTCCTATACAGTCCGTAAGGTTTGGGGGTGGCGCTTTAGGTTTTCCTCTGCCGAAAATGCGGTTCATTTTAACACTATTTCAATCTAAAACAACAACAGTGAAATTTAACTGCTCAAGAACAACACACAGCACATAACCAAAAAATCCCGGAAGAAACCTCTCTCTGACGTCACATTTTAGTCACGTGTAGTAAAGTGATTCACATTACCAAGCAAACAAACAATTCACACTGAATATTTGTAAAGTAATTCGCATTACCAAGCCAAAAAAAACCATTCCCACTGAATATTTGCTCACATTCTATCTTCCACATGCTGAAAAAAAGGCCACACTGACCTAATGCCATTTCATCTGATGCATGGGGGACTGCGGCAGTATAGACAGGTGTATAATCTACTGGGGCAGTATAGAGAGGTATATAATCTACTGGGGCAGTATAGAGAGGTATATAATCTACTGGGGCAGTATAGAGAGGTATATAATCTAGTTGTCATGACTGTCAGAAGAACAGTGTGTGTGTCACTTATATATATATATTTGGGACCACCTTTTACCACATTCAGCACTGCTTGGGTATTATGTGTGCTTTCTCAACTGACAAGGTAGTGGGCGTTGGTACATGTTTAAAGAAAATTCTACACAGCAAAATGTGGGCTATAGACACGCTATAGGCCTACAAGTAGGTTTTTCCAATAATGTGGCGTAGTGGTGATTGATTATGAAAGTAATTATACACGATCACTGAGAATGGCTGTAAGGATACTGATTTGGGTTCAGACATTACGAAAGCAACTATAACGGCTAGGGGGCGCTTTAACAATAGTAATCTGGTCAGTTATGACGAGAGGTATCACACGACTGGTTAGGAGGGTACTTTAGGAATGGCCAGGTCTTAAATATAATGATTATGGCGGGGCTATTAAAGATGACTTATGTACGATTAGTTACAATGAGAGATATATATATGAGGGTTACTGTAAAATGTCTATTTGGTCACTATTTGGAGAATGATTTTATGGATGAAGGGGGCGCTGTAAGAACGCTCATCACTAATAATGCTGATCTGGATTCAGTCATGTCCCGATGAGAGTGATAATGAAAACCATAGCATCATTCTTAATTTACTGCATGGCTGATGATTTGTAAGCATACCGAATAACTTAATTATGAGAGTGTATCTACAAACTACTTTAAAACTTAATGCTTGCTCAGATTACACACAATGTAGTTTACTGTTAATGGTTATTTGTGGTTGTTTTATTATTTAACCTTAGGTTTTCTCTCATCATCTTCACTATATATACTGTATATATATTCGTCACAAACGGAGCTGTGGTGTTGAGAATATTTTAGCCTCTAGAGGGAGATGTGAACCCACTAATAAAACGCGTCTAACTGAAGGTCTTTGCCGAGTCGAAATCTTGTTTGGAGATGAAAATGTTCTGTGAGCCTAAACTTTCTAAGGTAAATGCCAAAGGGTGGAAGAAACTAGCGATGTATGTTTAAATGTGTTTTAAGAAAATATGTCTAATGGCACTGATATTAAAATAAACATTAGCCTATTTTCCATAAAATAAAATGTTAAGTCTTCTCATAATTAAAGTTAGCAAACATTATGGGTAGGGAACATGCACGTTGCACGGGTAAATGCAATTCGCTCTGCATAAGAGAATGAAGGTAAAAATCTGAAAGGAAGCTAGGCCGATAAAACGAGAAGCGATGTATGGAAAATTGATAAATCGGTTTCCATTAGACTGAGACGATACCGATGACAGAGGTCAATAAGCTGAAACTATTGACAGCGTGCATGCAGTGGAACTGACATAGACTTCAGAATCCGAACAGAGAACATCTATCAAATCAAACCGCTGAAATGGAAAATACCACCCATAGAAAATACATTCCAACATGTGCTCAGTTCTGAGTGGTCCTCTACTCAACATATAAAACATCTTAGTCTGCTTAAAGTGTAAGTAAATGTATTGAGCTGTAGATATTTTTATATTCTATTAGGTTTCTCTGTTGGAACTTTGAAATACCTGTTCAAAATTTCACAATGTGGTGGACAAAATAACAGAAACGTGGGATCAAGTGGAACACTAATATCCAGTTCCTGAACTGTTTTTACAGGAAAACATTTAGCAGTACTTTTGTATTTCAGTATAAGTATAGAACGTTTTACTTTTACTGCAGTAAAACGTTTTTCTATTACTTGAGGACAAGATTCGTGTACTGTTTCTGCCACTGTTTTGTCTGTAGTGCCTCCCACATAATGATTGCCAGCATACATATGAGCAACCCTCCATTGCGTTTGGCTTTAACTCTGGCTGTCTCCGATGTAAATGACTCAACATAAAGGAACACAGAGTGAAATACAACTCTTTATTTATGTGACTAACTTCTTTGCCTGGTTTAGTTTTGCTTACTTCAGGCTGTGTGTTTTTGTACATCCCTGTCATAAACGCCAATTTTGCGAGGCTCAAGGTTTGTAGCTGTTTGCTGTCCACAAAAGCTCGCGGTTATTTCTGCCGCAGGTTTTTGAGGCCATAGTTTTGTGGCGCTTAGTAAGTGTGTTCTGTCTGTTAGTGCAGTTCATGAGTTTTGAATGTCACCCATGACATGTTAGCTGCCTGTTATCTTCTAATCTTCCCCACTAATTTGATGATCGAGTCTATAGAATCCCTCCCACCTCTAGTTTAGGCAGTAACCATGCACCGTCTTTACTTAAATTAGTGAATTATGAAGGTTGATTTTTAAACATAATTTAGAGTTGACCTACATCTATTTAACATTTATTATGATGCTTGTATACCTGGTTTTGTAATTGTGTGTTTAATTATCGTCTTTCATTCATCAGTACACTTAAATTGTCCTTATAAGGGTAACCTATATATTTTTGGGGACATTTTGCAAAATGGCATGGCTTTTAACCTTGCAGTTCAGCATTTGAATCACATACATGTTCTTGAAATGGCAGCTCCAAGGGTAAGAAGACTACACATTCCATGCAATAGGTTTAATTTCTTTTCGATAACATTTCAAATACTAGAAACTGAATTTAGACAGTTGATTTAGGAAGAGCAGTCCCCAGCAGAAAACAAACACGTAATGTTTCTGTGGCTATACTGCTATAGGCTATGTCTTTACCTCTGTTCCTAAATGTAACCTTTATCACCAGAAACACACACACAAATTACTCATAAATATTCTAATACATTAATTTAAATCTGCCATGGGAACAGAAATTCATATTCTAGACAATCTACAGAAAAAAACAGACCGTAGATTTATACAGTACCAAAAACTAAGGCATGTCCTTTAACATCAGAATGCACACACAGCTTCATGTGCATTGAGCACACACACATTGCCTCTTCATTTTGGCTTGTTATTAAACTGTGATTAACTGGTTTATACCACTGTGTGTTGTGCGTTTCATAGTGCTGCATTACTGCCATACTTCTACAGGCATTGGTCTACAATTAATCCTCAACTTCAACATAAAAGATTACAACAAAACAAGCACACACAGACACACACGCAATAGATATTTAGGACAAAATGTATTTATCATATGATAAATAAAATCTGTCCTGTCATGGAAGAGAAGGTAAAGAATCATCTGCTATTTACAGCAATATATTTACACGAAGGTTAGTGATGACACTTGTACAAACACAGACGTCAGTAAGTCAGTGTGCCAATCTCCAGCCCTGAAAGGCCACAGAACAGTTTAATGTTTGTCTTTGTTTTGTTTTTGCAGTAAGAGAAGGTAAGCAGAAAGCGGATACAGTAAGACAGGTATCTAAGGACTGAGGAATCGTTAACTGGAATCCGACTAACTAGAGTACCACCTACTTCAGACCTTCACTTCACACTACGATGAATCAGACAAAAATGAATTTGAAGCTTCATATATATAGTTTCCTTGTGTACATTCCTGCCAGCATATTCCTGTTGATATTCTACAAGAGGACATTTACGTCATTTAAATTGAGCTTGGCATGTGCAGCATCTAAATATAAATCAGCTGGTAATGAGCAGTAAAACCATCTGCTAGATTTTGGAAATTGCACGGTGCAAAAGCTTACAATCCACAGACCAACGTGAGAAACAGATTGGGATATATTCAAATGTTAGCAATATACCTGGTTAATACACCGGCGTTCGCATGCTGAACGCAAAGACCGATCACAGGAATGAAACAGTTTGTTATTTCACACTTTCGGTGACACTTATGTAAAGGTTGGTGCTCTGTCTGTCCAGCCTCTGGCATATCCACACGAAGCCCTTGAGTTTTCCATGAACGTTCAGGCACTGCAGCTTGTTCTCGTGTGTGGACACACACACACACACACACACACACAGGTGCACTCGCTTGCACACACTCATGCACACTTGTGCACACACACACTCACAATCTCTCACTCTTATGACATCTGCAGAAATTAACTAATTTTGACACACACAAATCAGTTTTTTTCTTTTGCATTATCAAAAAATCGGATGATACGACTGTCGTAGGCAAAATCAGTGGCTGCACATATTAACACAATATGGACTGGATGTTCTCCAGCACAGAGTGTGTGGACTTCGACATTCAACTGAGGAAGGTTTTCCAGGTACAGCCGAAATACTTGTAAAGCTGCAATGCTGAGAGAGGTTTTTGGGACCAGTGTAGTCATAGTATGTTTGTTGGGGGAGAAGCTAAAAGCTACGTGTGCAGGGTCGTGTCTGGCATACGCTGCGCTGGAGGTGTCCCAATCCAGGCCTTTAAAGTGCACTTGTATCTGTGTGTAGTCCAGATACGCAGGAACAGTGCAGGACTGGCACCCGAGCCAATTTTACACCATCGGTACATGATCGAACATGATCGAAGATATCAGCTCGAAAGACAGATAAAACAGAATTAAAGACTTTAAAAGGAATAATGAATGTATAAAGCCGATAAACAAACACAGAATTAAAAAGAAGAAAAAAAAAAGGACAAAATCTTTTGTCAAAAGCCTCTGGGTAACAGAAAGGTCTGGAAAAATGTGCCAGTGTCCCTGAGAGATACAACAGCCCCATGTTTTAAGCCACAGTCAAGACTGTGTGAACTCAGTCTCCTCTAGCCATAGAAGTGGGTGTGGAGGGGAGTCACTGTGTGTCATAGGTGCCACGCATGCAGTGAACTCCACATAACTACATCATCTCAGAGCATCTGTGTGGTTCAGTGAACCCCAACCACATCACTATGCCATCTCAGAGCGTCCGTATGCTTCAGTGAACATCTGTGAGAGGAAAATGAGAGATCAAAGCCAGACTGACCTTTTCTCTTACAGTTAAACCATGAGTAAGACTCTGGGATGAGAGGCTACCAGTGCTCATGAGAGTCAACAGAACTTGAGTTTGTGTGTGTATTGAATGTGTTCAAAGCTAAACCAATGCTAAGAGCTAAATGTAGTATTCTGCCAGAGTCTGGCCCTACAGTAAAAGCAATGTCTTTCACAGTGAGTTTGTCTGTGTCTATAAGTGATGAGTGATGAGTTTTCCTTGCCGTCGATCTCGACAGTACAGACTGCGGCCTCCATCTACGGTCAGAGTGTGGACGACACCTGCGTAAGCCCTAGTGTGTTGGAGTCCTCCTTCCCTGCCTGCGTGATGGAGGACAGTTCCATGACTAGTCACGCCGGCCTGGCCGTCCTGGGCGGGCTCTCGGCCGCCCGCAGGGTCCGCCCAGGCCCCGCCCTCGCTGCTCGGCCACCCCGCCCCCCTCTCTCATCCCTCCTCCTCGCAGGCAGGCAGAAGTCCTTAAAGCAGCGCTTGAAGTTCTCGTCCAGGAACGCGTAGAGGACGGGGTTGAGGCTGCTGTTGGTGTAGCCCAGCGCCACGCACAGGAAGTAGGCGGCCATCACTGACGCCGTCTCGGGCACGGCCACCACGGCCTTGAGGAGGATGAAGATGTGGATGGGAGTCCAGCAGATGACGAAGGCAGCCACCACCACCAGGACGAGGCGGGTGATGCGGCGGAGGTTGCGGTCCTTCTCCCGTGAGCCAGACAGCAGCCGCACGCTGCGCAGACGAAGGAGCATGAGCGAGTAGCACGCGCTGATGATGAGGAGGGGCGACACGAAGGCCACGGCAAACACGCACACCTTCATCAGCGTGTCCCAGTACTCGTATGGTTCGGGAAACTGCAGTGCGCACTCTGTGGTACCTGCAATGGTGATGGTGGTGGGGGGAAAGGGCCCAAAAGGAGGGAAGAACATGTTTGCTTTAGAAAAGGGCAAAAGGAGAGTCATAAGGAGAAGACAAGGGGAGATGAACAACGCCACATATACTGTAGGCCCGGGTGTCCTATAACGTCCATGTAACCCAGAGGCGACGTGGTGGTGGTAAAACCCAGTGCTTCAGTACTTTGAAAAAAGTCTATTTTCTCTAAGAATTACCCAGAGCTAATCCCTGCTTGTCTTTTGTTTAATAGCTAGCAACCTGTAAAGGTCACTGCTAAAACACGGTTCCTCTATCTGACGTTCAGCCCATACGCACAACAAATACAGCTCGGAGAAAAGAGCCAACTGCCATGTGCAGTCTGTGTAATGACCTCGTGACTGTCCTCAACTGGCATAGCTTCACTTCGTATCAAAAGTCAGAGACATGAGCTGTGTGACTATCATCAGCGTAGCAACGTTAGCATGTATCAGATTCTGGTCCCACTGAGGGAACTCAGAGGCCTTAGCTCCACCCAGTTCAAACTTCCTCTACAAAATTCTTAGCCCCGCTTCTTTCACGCTTCCTCTACAGAAGCCTTAGCCACGTCTCTTTCAAGCTCCACAGGCTCGCTCAGCCCAACTCACCTTCGTTGGTCTGCGTGCCACCCAGCACCATAGCTGGCACTCCAGCCGCTGAGGACAGTACCCAGATGCCCACGTTGATGCGCTTGGCGACGAGTGGCGTGCGGAAGTCCAGCGCCTTTACTGGATGGCACACGGCCACGTAGCGGTCCACACTCATCATGGTCAGCGTGAAGATGCTGGTTAACATGTTGTAGTAGTCGATGGAGATGAAGACTTTGCAGACGACTTCGCCGAACGGCCACGAGTTCAGCAGGTAGTTGGCGCTCTGGAAGGGCATGGTGGTGGTCACCAGAGCGTCAGCCAGCGCCAGGTTGAAAATGTAGATGTTGGTTGCGGTCTTCATTTTGGTGTATCTGAGGTGGGCAATGGAAGGAGATCATTTCAGAGGTGAAGGAACGTATCACTGTCGCAGAAAAACTCTAGTGGTGATGTTCCAGTAATAGATCTTTCCATAAACAATCCTTTTTGAAACAGTCATGTCCCCAACACCACCTCTCTTTCATTCTTCTTTTTTTTTTTGTACAGACATACTTTAGTATTTTCCCTTTGTAAGGAAGCCATTGACAGAATGTTCAGCAATTGACTGAAAGTCTCTGCGTAGATAAATATATCACAGTGATTAAAGAGAGAGGGAGAGAGAAGGAGAGATACAGAGAGAGCGAAACAAAGAGGAACCGAGGACCTGATTTAGATTTTTTTGAAGTGAGATCCGAGTGACAGATACTTCATGTTCACAGATGTTCACGAGCTTTGCATCTCCTCCCCGGCATTCAGTCACTCTCATCACATATGAAGGGAAAGATCTCAAAGAGAGACGCCAAGACTGCTGCCACTGGCAGAGTGAGGGCTTTAGGTTTTGAAATGACGTGCGTAAGTAAAAATGAAAGCGCATATATATATAAAAGGACAGGTTGGAGTGGACTTAATGTACAGACTGAGTACAGATGGAGAGCCATTATTAATGACATAGCAGGTTATAGTTCCACTGTAACCTATATTCTTATAGGTACACTAGCTAATGGAAGGCATTGTGGAGGGGAGTGAAACAGGATATAAAATCAAAGGCTAGAAAGAAGACATCTAATCAAAAGATGTGAAAAAGTGAAAACACTCTTGGCAAAGGCGCTAGGTAGACACATTGAACTATCTTTGCATTTCGGTAATTTAGATTTAATAGAAGCTCTGAAATGGAAGAATGAAATTACTTTTTGGTGTGCATGCATCTATTGGACTAGATCCTGCTCTGTGATTTGAAAGCTCTTCTCATTATGATTATAGATGAATAAGACGAAATACTGAACAAGGAGCTTTTTCCACAAGCTGGAGCCTTGTGATTTGCATTAATAACACAGTTAAAGCTGTTATCACATCAACAATCAAGCATGAAAAACATAAAATGGAGAAAGATTTTTTTTGTGTGTTATTTCTAACATTAACAAATGAAAACGGCATTATAGCTCCATTCATACTTGCTTCTACCGAGGACCTTGTTATTCGAAAGTCTTCGATTTAGCAGTAATCAAAACACTTGATGCCATTTCTTTACTTAAAAAAATTCCTCAGGAAATTCTTAATTACAAAATAAGTTAAGATACACGGATCACAGCACAAACTCATGAGGCAGACAGCTCTACTTTACAGTGGCACTTCATAGATGGGTTTTGAGATGTGCAGATTGTCCACAAACATCCAAACAGGGCCAGACTAAAGTTTCCACACACATGCAGGGAACTCCCAGCATAGCTGGTGCTTCTCAGTCACGTTTGTGAATTGGTCCATTTCCAATGTTACAAACACCATGTAGACACTGGACAAAAAACAACAACAATGAGTTAATAATGAGTGATTAACAGTGAGTTAATAAAGAGTTCATAATAAGTGGGTAGTATTGATATCCCCCTCTAAAAACTGCAGTTCGGCTTGTAACATATTAAAACATATCGACGAGCCCTCAGTGTGACATGATTAGACATTCTGCGTTATTTTTTGTCAAAGGTTTTTCTAAAACATGCAAACTCTGTGTGCCATCAAAACACCAACAGAACATGCAACCTGAATCACTAGATTGGTGAGGATGCTTACACCACACCATAAAAAAGCAATTTGTTGGAAATTTGCATATGGGTTAGGGTTAGGGTTAGGGTTTGGCTTCCAGTTATATTGGCAATATCATACATAACATCATACTCTTGTCATATGACCAATAGCACAGACTGGAATCAACAGACCGACTGTTCTTTGTAGCTTCAAGTAATAATGAAGACCTGTTGCTAAATTTGCAGGGACAGACCGTCACAGATTATGATGTCAGACAGATTATGATGTCAGCTGGGGGTCTTTTTTTAACAAAATGACTCTCTATTTAAAAAAAAAAAACTGGTTCACACAAAAAACCCCATCAAAAAGGTCCTTAAAATGGCTACCTCCTTTTGACAGAAAACAAACAAACAAACAAATAAAAAAACACTCTAGTGCGTTTGAAAAATACAATCTAAAGTACAGTATTTTGGACTCAGGAGGCTTTTTGTAGGTCTAGGGGGCAAGCGTACAACTCAAATAACCCTTTTTAGAATATTTTCTTTCATCCACCGTGCTACTTTTGCTAATGTGACAGTAGGCAGCCTGGGGAGGAAGGCCGAAAACCTTCTTGAGGAAAGAGAACAGGAGCTCTGGTAACAAATGATGGATTGTGTGGCAATAAATGCTTGGACCTGAGGTGCTATGCCCTATCTTACACACCCAGATTCTACCCCTGGATCTTTAAACAAATATTCTGAATTGTACTTGCAGTTAACACAGTGCTTCCAGCTATTGGATACAAATGCTGTATTTCAAATGCTGTATTTCAAATGCTGTATTTCCAACGCAACGTCCAGAACTCACATCTGCAACAAAACAAAAGGAGCTGCAATTCTCCACATTATCGAGTGCAGTGATGTACAGCTGAAAAAGAGCAGCTGTGGGACTTAAAAAGAAATTAATTTCAGTGATGAATAGGTCAAGAATGAAGTCATCTGTCCCACCAGTGTGGCGAACCAGTGAAGGCCTCACCGATATCTTGACACATATTGATAGGTGACACATATTGATCTATAAGGGATTTCTACTGTGGAACATGTGTGCCTAGGGCAAGCCCAGGGTTTCTCTCTCTCTCTCTCTCTCTCTCTATCTCTCTCTCTCTCTCGCTCTCTCACACACACACTGTCTAAATCTGGGTGGGATTTATCTCAGAGTAACCTCATAAATAGAGCTTTAGCTGCTGGCACGTATAGCAGTGCTGTTAAAAATCCCTGTATCAGCATTCCATGAGTTACAGAAGGAAGCTATGCTTTAAATCTTACACACACATACGCGCACACAAGGGGGAGGTGAGAGAGAGAGAGAGAGAGAGAGAGAGAGAGAGAGAGAGAGAGAGAGAGAGAGAGAGAGAACATGCATAGGATGTCAGCATAACAAAACTGAATAATACAGATATTTTATGACTGCCTAGATAAAAATTAATACGCTATTTGATTAAGAAGGCTTGCTCTATTTTATTTTATCCAACAGCACAAACCTAGTGCAGTCGTAAACAAATTAGGCTCTGCGATTAGCTATGTGCAATAAGTAAATTCAGTTATTCGGTAGTCATTCCTCATTCCTACATACATGCTACATGTTAGATATTTAAAAGTGCATGTAGCAGACATCATAACCGAGGACATTTGAACATGTTTAGATATTTTTCCTTTTAGGTTTTTTAAATATATTTTTCTGGAAACGAAATCGGCATAAAAGTCTTATTAGACTTTTTTAACGATTAAAGGTTTTAAGTGTTATACGGCTGAATATGTATGGATTTTTACGGCCCTATAGTTGCTGTAAGATGCAGGGTGGAGAAGCACGAGGACATTAACGAAAGACCACCTATGTGTGATGTAATTTGCCACGTGAAATTCCGCGAAGAGTACCAAAACAAATTGACGGTGATTTGCGATCGGTGGACATACAACAAATACCTTACCTGATAATGACATACATGACGAGGCAGTTTCCCACGAGCCCCACTATGAACACTAGAATATAAACAGCCGCGATGACCGGGGTAAGTGCGCACATAGGCTCGTGCGTCCATTCACTGTTCAGCGTCAGGTTCCGCGACTCGGTGTCACCAGTCAGAGAAGCGTTAAGATCACACTCGTCTGCGATTGCAGAAAGACACTTGTCTTCTTTAACTATTTCCACCAGGTTCGAATCCATGTTTCTAACATACAGAAACAAAGTTGTAAAATGTCAGAAAATTACGTATATAACCCTGCTTGATCTGATCGAGTGTGATAAAGAAGGCTTTCAAAATGGGTTAACTGCATTAGGTTGACCATGTTGAAGTTGTACAAACTTGGACCTCAGCCTATAGTAATTCTATAACTCCTATTAGTGCATTCACACTTTTACACACACTTTCTCTCACATATCACCTTTGTACAATTTGCCGTAAAATGTTACGAGGTTAGCTTCTTGCAGACTCGACGTTTAGCCTACCTGGTTGCTGCAGCAAAAGCTGTATAAGGTGAAGTGAAAAAGTCGAGCTCTTGCGCTTTCTGTGTAGACGCTCGGTCGCGCAGTAAACTTTGTTGCTGTCAGTGCAAAAGGGTCTGGAGTACACCGTGACGGAGTTTCGAAAAAGTGGGCGCAAATATCCGCTCCTCCTCTATTCACTGCTATCCTCTCTTCCCTCCTTTCCTCCAAATATGACATCAGAGATAATGACAATTACCCGCAGCCGCCGAACTCCGGGTTTAACCAGGTGAAATGCAAGATACGTCAGCGTGCGCATTCTGGCGTCGAGCGAGAAAAATCGAAGAACCTCTGCAACGTCATATCATAATCAATTCTTTTCTTGGCTTAAGTGTCTCGAGTATTCCTTTTAAACATCGTGGGAGGTGCTAACATACTCAGGTAACTGATGGTCAGTGAGACATATTAATTTGACTGGATAAAATAGGCTAGGGAATAATTTGAAAATGTTTAGCTTTTAAGTTTAGTATTTGTTTTTTCATTTATCAGATTAAAGACTAATTAAATAAGGATTGCCCTTATGCAGGGGAATGAAGCAAGCAATTTATGATCAACAAGTGCGACATTTAGAACCACACACATACACAAGCATACACACACAGACACACACACACACACACACACACACACACACACACACACACACACACACACACACACACACACAC
>JAOXYF010000017.1:1536717-1558900 GCA_028565775.1 Sternarchorhynchus goeldii
CACACACACACACACACACACACACACACACACACACACACACACACACACACACACACACACACACAGAGACAGAGAGAAAATGCTTTCAGCATTTCTCATGGATTCCTCATACTGTCATGATGTATATTTAAGTGAGGCTTCCTCTCAAAGGACTAGTGATAAATTGTTATAGTCAGACACTCTCCTCTTCATTTCCTCTCCTTACCTCACCATACTGAAATTTCAAGCACTGGTTATTGCGCTCAGGATAATTGGTTCTGAGTTGTCAAAATGCTCATGTACATTTTTTACATTTCTTGCAGTGGGTGAACTTGAATCGGCTCCTTCTTTTCCATACGGCAGGCCACATACGGCATAAGGTAATAGCTTTTATGCAGCATGTGTTGAAGAGGGAGCCATTTCAGAATCAGAAAGGAAGGCCCTGCTGAGAGCAATGCTTTTTAGTCATTCTTCCACTCCTTTATACAACCTCAAACTTCTTTTCACTAAAACCAACCACTGGCACCAGATCTTTCTGACATCATCAGTGAATCACAAATCCGATCAGCTAGAACACTGCGTTTCAAATGAAGATGGTTACCAGTGCGATACCAATTACCCACTGAGTGGTAAAAGGACTTATTTTTTTGAGCAGTACAGAAAATGGGATTAATGATAAATAATAGCAATTAGCAGCTCTTTTTCATTTTAAGACAATGAATGAAAGAGTACCAGAACGTATATTATACATTGATTTTTTTGTTAGGATTTCAACATGGTTATTACTGATGCATAAATCCATTATTGATGTTCTATTTTTTCATGTAAACTTGTTTATTGATTTACATTTATTTGCCAAATCTTTGGGCACAGAGACCTATTGGCTTGCTGTGTCTCTTTTGACCTGTAGAAGAGCATAAATTTATAGGAGCATGAGTGTGGCTTCCACAAGATGCTTAGGATGCTGTGTAAGGAAGCCATGCCAAGCCAGGAACACAGTGCCATGTATTGATGGTGATGCCACGCACCTTCTGCTAATCAGATGGTCACAACCAGCCATTTCCACCTCATCCCAAAGCTGTTTGATTGAGATCTGGAGATGTGAAGAATTGGCCTGTGAAGAATTGCAACTCACAGTTCAGTAACAATATGTGCTCTTGACCAAGTACCATGTTGCAAGTGCCCTTCTGAGACTGGATTAACTGTATCCGTAAAAGCACACGGATGGCAACAATGCGTAGCTGCACCTAACCATTACGACAGTGTGAGTCACTGGCTGTAATGTTTGCCAGGAACACATTGCCCACACCACTGCTTCTACTGGACTGGCGATGCCATACAAGCAGGGTTCCTTAGACTCATATTACATGAGCCAAGTTCTGGTCTTTCTCTCAGCATGGCACAAAAAGAACCCGAATTTGACTGGCCAGGCATCTATTTTTCCACTCTGCGATGGTCCAGCTTCGACACTCCTTTGCCTACTCCCTTGTTCTGCAAACCAGTGTTGAATAAAGATATTATTTGCTTGGTTGTGGCATGTCTGCTTGCCTGATTTTTAATATATTCCCTGATCACTCCAAAAGCTGTTTTGTCCACAGGTTCCCTAATTGTTGGGTGTGTGGTTTTCGTTGTGCTTTTCACACCATTCTATGCAAACATGTAAAATGGTTGTGTGGTAAAACCCCAGCTCATCCAGTGTCAACAATTATGCCACATACAAAGTCACTAAGGTCACTCATTTTGTCCATTCCGATACACAGTTGAACACTGATTCTAGAAGTGCTGCTCTGCCTGACTAATGCCACACATTGAAGTCATGTTGTACGACTTGTTGGAATTGTTGGTTTTGTAAATCATTTTCAATGACTTAACAGAAGTAATAGAGAGGCAGACAAGTGGAACTTTTTGAAGGGAACCGTAGATCTGATGTTCCAAGAGGACAAGCTGATTCTCTTCTTTTCTTCTGGAGAGATGCACCAAAGTCGTGATTATTGTTACTGTGGCAGAGGGTGGGGCCTGTCCCTCTTAACAACCAAGCTGCATGCCTTGCCCAGAGTGGAGCTGTCCAAGGTCCTGATTGAATAAAAAACCAACACTTTCAGCACCCATGCTTTGGACAGTTCCACCAGCACTGGTCCTTGGGCAAATCCTAATCAGCTATGTTCTCTCTGTCTTCTCTTTTGTTTTCCACCCTCTTTCTCACTGGACTGAAGCACACTCCTCTGCTGGAGGCTGCACACTTTATTTTCCAGCAGACTGGCTCTCTCCTAGAAATCACTCCTGTCACCGCCAGTAGTTTGGCTAACCTCATCACTCACACGGAGCACAGCTCTGACCAAACTCTGTTTTTCTCACACAAACCGCTGGGCCTGCTCTGCTCTGTCCCAGTAACAGACTGTGAAAATAAAAGAGCCCTATTTGGGGTGCATTCACTTGCAGACTGGCTCTTGCCTTAATTTAAGGTGCTTACAAGCACACCACATTAGCACACCACATTAAGTACACAGTGTTCGTAGACATTGATATCACCCAGCAAAATGCTAGCAATGGAAAAACATGTTGGTTGGTTTCACTGTTTTATGTTTGCATATGTAATAAAATTAAAAATAACACGGTGAGTGAAATCTGACACTCAAGGAGTAAAACCTCAGTCCAGATCTGCACAGTTATCTTTTGCACTTTCTAAACCTCACACTGTTTGTGAGACTCTATACACAGTGACACAGAAATCTAACATTTCTTTGCCATTTCAAGGCACTGCCTTTCAAAATATCACATCTTTGAACCAATGCTGTGGTCAGATGTGCCGACACTTTGTTGTATAGTTGTAAACTCACCAACCAGGCATAAACAGTATAAATAGAGTGAGTGGTAAATTACAACTGTATGTTTATTTATAGTCTGGTATTAACTTTTAAATTAAGTGCACATTCCAATAGATAGAACTGTTTCTTTCTTGATTTTTTGTCTGTATCCCTCATCACCTGGAAAGTCTCTTTGAAACATCTTGCAATACCCTGCCATCATGATGCCATCCCCTCTCCACTGATAACGGGTTTCCATTATTTTGATATTTTGATGAAACCATTCACTCATTTCTTCTGTGAAATTGCCCACATTGTCAGGAAAGTAGTCCTGGTGAGAAAACAACAACAAAAATGCACCTGTAACAGTAGCAGTCAGCAACATGATTTCAGGGCTCATGCCACACCATGTGAATTCTGAAGCTAAGAGGGAAAAGAGAGACATTATTCAGGCTTTTAACTCCAGTTTCTCAGACCCTTCTATGGCTTGTCTTGGACATCAAGCTTGATGCCAAAGTACACATGAAAAGCTTTCTCCACAAAATATTTTGTCTTTGTTTAGCTTCCACCATGTGGCAAAATCAGGTGAATTAATGTAACTTCTCTTAGATGAACTACCTTTTGAAATTGGCAGGTCACAACTTTTGTAAAACACCAGAAAATATGCATAGCAATGCAATGCAATACAAACATCTTCAGTTACCAGAGTTCATCTCCAGATCAACATCAGGCCATCTCCAGATCAACACCAGACCATCTCCAGATCAACATCAGACCATCTCCAGATCAACACCAGACCATCTCCAGATCTAGATCCAGCTGGATGAAGAAATAATGCTTAGGGTTTTTTTTAGTTTGTTTTTTTAGTTAAGTTGCTTTCTTTTGTCTCCACAGTTGTTGTTGCAGATTTATGTACTAGATTCTATTTAGAATGTTATGTTCTGATTTTCAGTGCTAAATGCAAACTTTGGACTAATTTTACAATGTGGAGAGAAATATAAAAACATCATTGTGCAGTTCTTATCTTGTGTGTTGTGTTTTGTTAATATATTTGTGTTTTGATTAAGTAAGCCATGGTTAAGTAATCAAACAAACAACTGTAAGGAAGCCAGAAATACAAATAAAGCTTAAAGTTATATATGAACCAACAGAATGTACAATACTGTAGGGTATAACTAATAAACTAGCACCCTAAATTATATGGATTGGGTCAGTTGATAAAAAAAATCACATGGATTTTAGCACTAAATACATAGTAAATAAGTGGATAGCTTAGTGGAGGACTCCAGTTTTACTCATCTGTCTGGCAACTACTTAGTCATTAAACCCACTAGACATTAAATCCACTAAGTCTTGATTATTTTAAGAACTCTATTCATCTCATAGGGCACTGCAGCTTTGAAAGCTATTAAGCCACAGTTACGTAATTAATTTATGAGTCTTGTTTTATTTACTGTTTCCCTGGTGTTAAACACATCGATAGTTTTGTCTGCGTAAACTTTGGATTGTTCTGTGTAACCAAAATGAAATGGATGGACAGGCAGTTTTTTACGTTACAATTGGGAACAAAATTTGAACTTGAACATTTTAACTTGAACATTGAATGTGCATTTATTATTTATTACTTATTCATAAATAAGGCTGTTAAATTTAAAATATGTCCCGGCACATATCTAAAATGTACAGTGTTTGGCCTCAGGAATATCATCTCTTTTTAGTGTTCAGCAGTATTGAGGGGACCCAGGCTCCTTAGTACTGATTTTCCATACTATACATAATGACATATGAGTATACTGAAACAAACTATTGGTAGTAGAGAAATTCAGAAAACATTTTTGAATTCAGCATGTAAACAACAACAACTAAAAAGCATAATAGGCATAATAACATAATTATTTTTAAAATAATTGAACAATTATTTTAGCTATTTACAAAAATGACTAAAAACACTATTGCTCTAAATTCTAAAATGTTCTCCTTCCCTTCTAACTACATTTTACTGTGTAAAGGGTGTGTGTTGTGTGTACATGCATGAATTAGCGCGTCACATTTTATTGTGGATTTAATGGAAGTGGGACTTACCAGTATTGATTATCATATTCACATAAGTGCTTCTTCACAGTTACTTTGCAACTAATTTGTATATTTGTAATATATTTTTATGTAAATGCTTTGTGCACTTGTTGCTAGTATTCAAAAGATTTGCTTGCTATTACATACCCCCCCCCTTCAAAGCACATGTCTATACTGTACAGTACAGTACATTTACATACAGTAAAATGTAAACTGGCCATCACATAGTGTGCTATTATGCATGGTTAACTGTGCTTAGACATTTAGAGAAAAAAAGAATGCAGTGTGTGTGTGTGTGTGTGTGTGTGTGTGGGTGTGTGCGTGTGTGTGTGTGTGTGTGTGTGTGTGTGTAAATAACCCTAGCGCAGAAGTACTCAGTGGCACTAGATGAACAGCAGACCTTAATATGAAGAGAAACTAAAAAGGTCTTGGTTTTGATCACTGCCTCTGTGTGTGTGTGTGTGTGTGTGTGTGTGTGTGTGTGTGTGTGTGTGTGTGTGTGTTCATGTATATGGATGCATGTGAGTGTGTGGTAAATGTCACATTTCCCTGTACACGTCCTTCATAACATGAAACTCACTCAATTTTCAGCTTCCTCTGCCTCATCCATCACATTCAGGCCTTTCACACACCCTGACACACATATATCACACGTATACATGTTAATGCACAGGTAAATCAGGGAATAGAGGGGTAATTACTTGTTTTGTGTGTGTATGTGTGTGTGCATGATATTGGATCAATCAATCTTGCCGTGTGTCCCATTGGATTAGAATATCCATGTATCAGACAAACTGAATACAAGTGCAGACACATTTTCTAATACAACAGGGTAGTCTGGAAAAAGAATGGAAGAGGAAACAGACAGGAAGAGAAAAATGTCAGTTTAGGTGTTATGTGTTGTTTTCCACACTGTCCTCTCCCCAAAGAAATGTTAGACTTTCCATTTCTATTTTTAGAAATGATGTGTATCTGGATAAAAGGAGAATAAAACCACTGGTTCTGAACAGTTCATTCAATCATTACTCATTCTTTAATACTTTAATAAAAGTTTATTTTACTTTCCTTTTCAGTACAAATATATTTCAATTTGATAAAACATATGATTAATTTCATTTAAATATTATTTAGTATTATTTATCTGCTGAATTGTTTTGAATTAATATCTGAGAGTTCAGGTGTGATGTGTAGTACTGAAATTTCAGAATGTGCCTTTATTGTTGCCATGGCAATATGTGAATGGCCTACAATCCCCCAATCCAACAGAAAAAAAACAAAGAATTAAGAAAGACAGAGAAAAAACATGTGAAAGAGAGAGAAAAAGATGGAGGGGTGGGGGGTTAGAAATCCACATTTGCATCCCAGACTGCAGATTATACACATTAAACAGTACTAAACTGATTGATTACTAATGGTCAAACTTTATGTAAATTGTATGATGACTGTGTTTGCCAAATGTTACATCATTATTATTTCTTAGAGGCATATAAAATGTTTTTCATTTGTCTAGCTTAATTGTATTTTCTTTCATTTCAAAAAGTTTTGTAATTGTGTGGCACTGTTTGTAGAGTAGTGCTGTAGTGCTGTACCATAGCCAAACAGCAACCATATTTGATTCATGTTAATGTAAGCAGTACATGCGCTGAATTTTTGATGTTGATCTTTATTGGCATAGTAGCTCAATCCTCCAGTATTCAGTACAGCCCCATAATAAATATGCTTTGAATTGGGTTACAGCTCCAGGGGAAACAACAGAACTGCACTGGAGAAGGAGTATGTGTTTGTGTTTGTGTGTGTGTGTGTGTGTGTGTGTGTGTGTGTGTGTGTTTATAAGAGAGATGAAGAACCACAATAGTTCTCCATCAAACCAGTAAACACATTATGAGTATGTGTGTGTGTGTGTGTGTGTGTGTGTGTGTGTGTTTGTAAAAGAGATGAAGACCCATGATAGTTCTTCATCAAACCAGTAAACACATCATGAGTATGTGTGTGTGTGAGCGTGTGTGTGTTTGTGTGTGTGTTTGTAAGAGAGATGAATAAACACAATAGTTCTCTATCAAACCAGTAAACACATCATGAATAAATCACACATCATCAAAATCACACATCACGCATCCATTCCAACATATACTGTAATGAATGCTGATCAGCCCTACGGACATATCATATATTTGCATAGATAGATATCATTTTGGTGGAAAATAACTGTTTGTTTGGCTAAAGAAATTGCAGTTTTCTGTTTATAGTCAAGAGGAAAAGATAGGGGTATGAAAAATCTTGTGATCCCACAAGATTCTGCAATAGACATTTAAGTGAATGGTGGGATTGAACGTAGTGACTGAACGTAGACACACACACACACACACACAGACCATCTTTGACTGATGGCTCTTGGCAGAGCAATTCATAAATTCCGGTTCATACTGAGTGGGCAGATACTGTGACTGTGTGTATGTGGATAATATTCTTAAAAATCAAATGTGACATTTACAATTTTCATTAGTGTGAAAATAGAAAGCTGGTTGAAACTCTACTGCACTGACGTATACGTGACTCCAGGTGTGTCCTATACTGAAATATGTCTTCTGTTTTTTGCACTGGCTGATACTAAAGAGTGAGAAGTATACAGGAACAGGTTTGGTTGAGTGGGGAGAGTGAACGGGTTCTGGATTCAGAAGTTCCCACTGTAATAAATATTTAAATAAATCATATGTCTCTGAGGACCATTTGTTTGTGAAGACAGAACCAGACGTTGCTCATTTTTATAAGGAACTTCTAATGAAGATCTCAGGATGATGTTGCATTTTGTTTGGTGAGAAAAAAAATGTATATGCCTCTAATGAACATATATGCCTCTAATGAGCATATATACCTCTAATGAACATATATGCCTCTAATTAACATATATGCCTCTAATGAGCGTATATGCCTCTAATTAGTACTAGTTATTGGCACCAGAGTTTCCATACAAGTTAATCGTTTGGAAAATGTTACATTTTCAAAATTCTTAAATGTACATTCTCTTCTTAATATTCACATCCCCATTTAAATTGCAGGTCATTCAATTTTCGCAATCAATGTATGGAGCAGATGGCACTTTAGCTAACAATTAACTACAATTAACTACAATCAACTACAAAGGTGTTTTTTAGTGATTAATTTTTATTTATGAAACAATTGGCTTTTTTTTACAGCACCACAGGTCCAGGCTTGCAAAACAAACAACCAAAAACAGGACATGGCATACTGCACGAAATGAACCCCAGGAAAATGTGAAACCCAAACAAAATGGTCCTTTACCCATGTGATAAGAGTATAGCTGAAGAGTCCATAGGTTCGTACAGACAGTATTTCATTGTAACATAGCTATGAAATCGGCTAAGAGGGTAGTCACAGCTTGATCATTTCATTGGGAAGAGTGTGGACACGAAGTTATGCAATGGTAGTATGTGAATAGGTTGGTGCACACAGAGACACACACTATCACTTGTTCATATTTTCACTGTACGCTGGTATCACTGATATTTCTGTAACTGTACAGCTGGCTTTCTTATTTGGGATGAGACATTGGCAGTTTACTGAGGTCCAGAAGGCACAAATTGATTGGTCCAAGCAAAATTCACAGTAGCAGATGGAGATCTGGCATTTAGAAGCTCCCACAAACCGACAGAACATGCCAATACAACACAGCACCTCTGACTCACCCTCTCTCACTGTGTGTGTGTGTGTGTGTGTTTGTGTGTGAGGAGGTAAGAGAGAGAAATCAGAGGTAGCAAGATGGTGAGGATGAGTGGAAGAGAGAGAAGACAGAGAGAGATGCAGGAGAGAGAGAGAGAGAGAGAGAGAGAGACTCAACCAGTAGAACCTGCTTTGCTTATCGAGAAGTGTACTCTCCTACACACAGAAAACAAATGCATTGACCAGCAGGTTTATTTTTTAAAAACAGCTTGCACACACACGTACTCAGGCACATGACCACTGGACTATCCTCACTGCATCAAAACTGAATTTCAGCACCATCTATAATTCAGTAGTTTCTTGAGGAAGGACGAACCTTTGACAGGTCCAGC
The DNA here is from genome assembly GCA_028565775.1 of Sternarchorhynchus goeldii. NCBI lineage: Eukaryota > Metazoa > Chordata > Actinopteri > Gymnotiformes > Apteronotidae > Sternarchorhynchus > Sternarchorhynchus goeldii. Next base: position 1,545,647 of record JAOXYF010000017.1, read on the forward strand.
AGAACACAAAAGATATGAAGCTAGAGGCTATAGTTTCACCATGCACACTGACACACACACACACACACACACTCACAGGCAGAGTGTTCATTTGGACATTCCCTTCCATTTACCTCGAGAGACAGGAAGTACAGACACACAAGGCCAGGGAAGGGGAGGAAGTGAGGTCATAAATAATTAAACAGCGACAAAAAAACCTACATTCAGTGACATTTATTTAAATATAACACTGCGCATTTAAATATACACCCACACATACACATATAGATACATCATTCAGAAATGTCAGCACAAATTTATCAAGAATGTATAGTATCTTTGGTACATGCAATGGTATAAACAAGTTAAGACATCTTCGGTTCTTCTGTGTTCACTGAGCTCGGTATAACAAACATGATTGGGTGAATGAAATGAACTCAATGTAAAGATAGTTGATTGGTACAACCAGCTCTCCGAAAAAAAAATAGACAAGGAATTGCAATATTTCATCCTGATTCATGAAAGCCATGTTCAGCCAAGCTGTTATGCAGCAGTACTTCTGCTGGGGAGTGTACATAGTCCCCACACATCACCCTCTCACGTCCTCAGTCGAGATGTTCCTTCGTGAACAAAGTGTGAGTGAAGAGAACTCCTGTTTCCTGTAGCATTGTGCTCTCTTTCTACCGATATATTAGAAACGAGATTCGCACATATTTAGATAATGCTAGGTTACTTTCTGTGGAGCAGTTAATTTCTGACATGGCTGTCACACAGGGTAAAAGATCGGTGTGTGTTTTTGGTAGGACAAATGATGTACAGAGTACGGGTTGATAAAGACAAAGGTGTTTTCAGAGCTCGACCATCGTCGTATTCAAAGCTCTTCCTCTTCCAAAAAAAACGTTTTTTGGCTTCGTTTAAATTTGGGACCCTTCCTCTAGGATAAATGCAATCTGTTTGGTGGCCAAAGGTCAAAGGTCATGCCAGCAGAAATTTGTCTTCTTAATAAGCCTTGTCAGACAGCACACGCGTTGGCTGTGCCTCCCCGATTAATGAGCCTATCATGCAGTTTCAAACCAAGGGGTAGGGGCCACTAACAGTTTCTATGGCAGTCTGATGGTTTTCTTGTTGGATAAAGGACAGATCGTACCATTTTGGAGAGAGGAGGATTCGTCACAGGAGAATGAAGAAATGCCCTTGTTACTTTTTACAATTTGACAGCTGTTCCAATTACAGTGCTACTTTAAAGTCTTTAAAGAACCTTATCTCCTCCCTGTCAGAGATAAAGAGCAGAGAAAGATTCTTACCAGCTTACAAAAGCCCGAGTGAACAGTCTTGTCACAGGAAGCAGCAGATAAGAAATGATTAGGTTATGTAAAGGTAAAAAGCATAAAGGTTTGGTGAAGAGATGAAACATGTTTAAGAAAGAGCTGTGCTTCCTGCTTAGCTGCCCAGAATTCTGGGCCATTCTGGATTTCTCATGACAGAAATTTCCCAGGCAAAAAAAAATCTCATTCCCAGTTTTACCAAAAGCAACTTTTTTCCTTTTTTTTTTTTTTTAATGGCGTGAGACTCGGCAACCATCGTTATGTGTGACATCATGACACCATCTGAGAGACAGTGAGTGATTAAACTCCCACCCTTATTCCATCAGCTGGTCTCAGTCCAGCACTTCAGACACTGCTGTGTGATTCATCTTCAAGTTCAATATGATGACTCTCATAGGCAACCTGAATCATAGGTCCATGACAGGTCTAAGAGGTGCATTTTGGTGCAAACTTTAAAGTCTGGATGAGCTATAGCACAATGTGGTTTTTGTACACTATCATTGATGGTATAAATGAACAGAAGGCCAGGCTTGATCTGTATCTTGTAGATGATTCTTAGATAATACGTAGAATAGAATGTTTTGCATGACTTTTCCTTGTTATAGCAGAGAGAGAGAGAGAGAGAGAGAGAGAGCGAGAGAGTGAGAGATACTGGCTCTGACTGATATCCCATTCTTCTTGAGTCCCATAATCCCTATGCCTCTTTTATAATGCTGTGCTCTAACTGTCAATACAGTCCTGGCAGTAAATCTGCACACACACACACACACACACACACGCCCACACACACGTACACACACACACACACACACTCGCACACACACACACGTACACACACACACACACGCACACACACACGCCCACACACACGTACACACACACACACACACACGCACACACACCCACACACACACAGGCAGAGTGTTCATTTGGACAGTCACACACATAATGACATATTTCCAGCTGCTTTGCTGTGTATGGCTGTGTGCAACCAGGAGTAGTGACTGAACGTCTGAAACAATTGCATTCCATCATTGTTTTACTCACAATGAGGCACAAATGATCCCCCTGAATCACTCGCCTCTGATTCTCATCTCCTCTGCCAGTTTCTCTGTGACATTTAATTAAACCTCTTGGCAAAATGCCTCTAATTAAGTACGGCTTATTAATCAAAACACACCTCTTAAAAACATTTAATGATGAGAGTCCAGGCTAGATAACCTGTTTCAGATTTAAACTATTGTGCAATGGTCTGTGTGTGTGTGTGTGTGTGTGTGTGTGTGTAAGAGTGTGCACAAATTTAACTGTTGAGTATATGAGGCAAACCCAACCATTAACCTGCTCTGCAATCAAATATATACTGACTTATGCAGTGAATAGTAACATCAAATAAAGCTTATAAAAAGGTGTGTGTGAGAGAGAGAGAGAGAGAAAGAGAGAGAGAGAGAGAGAGAGAGAGAGAGAGGTTACTAATGCAGTTTTTTTTCATGAACCGTCCTTCCTTTTTAAGTGCTTATTTTTAATTAGTCAAATTGCTGATCTAAGCTAAGCCAAACCATGACAATTTCACTGTAGTAAATAATTGTTACAATATTCACACTACTGCATGAAGTGTTCGATAGTCAGCATCTATGAGCTTACAAAAGCAGCCCAGTTTTTGGGGTATTTTTTTGGATTCCAATTTGGATTCCAATTTGTGTTGGCAATTTCATTATTGCACCTTCCACTGAGTATGTTAAAGGACCCTTATTCTATATTTTATAGTTTAGCCTGTATTTTTGTTTTTTATAAAGTATTTACTATTTACCAGCCTAATTTACCAGTATAAATCAGTGCAATTACACTCACACAGGGTAAGCCTAAGATACGTGTGAGGTTTACTGTCACTAGTTAGCTAACACTAGCTAGTTAGCTGGGCACACTAGTAAACACTATCCAGTTAGCTAGTCATTCAATTGGCCTTCGTAAACATGTATTTTCCAACATTACCACTGGAAATTTGTCTACTAAGTTGCTAGCAAAATTATAAATACCACTGGTAAACTCATACTGACATTATTTGAGCTATCTGACTGTCAAGGTTCCTATGATCCTATGATCTGCTAAATGCCATAAATGTAAATATATGATCCAGTCCTGGATTTCCCTTTAGTCCTGATTCCAATCCTGGTTTTTGCATTTCCCCACTTTCTCCTTTCTCCCACCTGTTCCTTATTTCCCTTTAATTTTGTCCCCTATTTAAAGTTCTCAGTTCTTTTATCTGTGGGTTGTTGAATTGTTCTAGTGGCCTTGCTGGCTTGGTTTCTGATGCCTGTTCTGTTAATGGTTTGTTCTTGGTTCCCTTCAGTGGCTAATCGTCCTGGTTTTGTCTGATTTGTTATAGTTTCTTAGTCTGTTTCCATCTCTCCTTGTAGTTACCTTGCTCTTGCTCCTCTGTCTCTCTTACCTTACCTTGTGTGTTCGATCTCTCCTTCCCTTTTCCTGTCGTGGTCGTTTTAAGATGGTTTCGTGTTCTGTTTGTGTCTTAGCGTTTGTATACTTTGGCAGTTTCTTCCATGTTCTTTTTGTTTTATAACTGCTTCATACTCGTTGTTTTGGTTCATTTTTTTAGACCCTGTCCCTTAGTTAGTTCTCCTGTACTCTGTTATGTTTTGAGTAGCTCCCATAGTCTGTCTAAATGGTTTTCCTGTGTGTTTGTGTTGTGTTGCCCCCTTCACTCCACCTTCTAGTATGTTCAGCTTCTCTGTTGTGACTTTTATTAAACCTGTTCAGTTTCCTTTTCCTCCCATTGCTTCTCATGTCCTACTGACACTTATGTTCTTCCCAAACGTTACTCTGACGAGGTCCAAATTGCGACACATTGCTAGTGTATCATTGGTACTTGATGACCTACTATAAACTGGCGAATATGTACCATGTAAACGGAAGCCTACAAATTTACCATGTCAGTGGTGTTTCCATTAATGTATTTACTGTAAATAGCTGAAACATTAAGCCTGTCTGGTTTATGTGATGTTTAAGTCTGTCCATGTGGTTAATTTAAGCCACTTTGCTAATTGGTATTAACAGTGTGTAGCTCATAATTCTGCTTCATAATCAACAGAAGTACTGAAAGCTAAAGAATAGACTACACATCAAATCAAAAGTGACAGGGTTCAGGGGCAGCTGTTGGGTCTAATACAAGTTTGTTTAAAGTGTCCTTCAGCAGTAACTGGATGGGAAAAGTGGGGCCTGTTTTGTGCCACAAAAAATAAAACATACTGGATTCTGTTCTTGGTTTCAGCATATGGACTCTATGGACTGGGGAGCAAAATGCTCATTCTGAAATGTTGACGGTGTGTGTTTTTTACAAATGTTTTTTTGGGGTGGGAGCCCATCCTCTTCTGGCTCACACCGGTCACCATGACGAGATGAATATATAAAGAAATACAAAGAATAATAAATGATAAAATATGCCTCTCCAGGGCTGGGCCACAGCAGGGGGGAAACAGGGGTGTTGAGAGGGGCCAGGACAGTCGGTGGATCCTCCATCTGTGTCTGGATAAGCAGGAGGTGGTTGGTCTGAGGCGGGTAACAGGAAAGCCTCGTCAGTCCTTACTCAGTATCATGCCAGATAGGAGGGCAGCTGTTAGCTCGGTTAGCGTGAAGAGAAAAAGTTAGCTCCGTATGAAACATAAAATTTTGACATTTTTGAAGCATGGCAGCAATTGACTATTACAGCCTAGTTAAAAGGACAGAACCAGAAGGTAACACAGCCTTGGGAGTGCCCTAAGGCATTGGCATCCATCCACTCCACCCTCAGCAAACTTGAGTGAGTGTCTCAGTATACCATAAAACCCTCTGCCCATGAAACCCTGGATCTGTAGCCTTTAGCTAAGGGGGAATATTAATTACCAAACACTAAACTAAATAAGTATGTTTTTAACCTAGATTTAATGATTGAGACTGTGTCAGAGTCCCAGATGTTTTCTGGAAGGTTATTCCATAGTTGGAGGCTTTAAGAGAAGGCTTTTCCTCCTACTGTTACCTTAATAATTACTGGAAGAAGTAATAAGCAGCACCCTGTGATTTTATTAAATGTGGAGCCAAATAAAAGGAAATAAGTTTTCGTAGATAATCAGGAGCAAATTCATGCAGAGCTTTATATGTTAATAAAAGGATTTTATAATCTCTACATAATTTAACTGGGAGCCAGTGCAGGGCTGATAAGACTGGGCTGATATGATTGAATTTTTCTAGTTCTAGTTAAAACTCTGGCTGCAGCATTTTGAACTAGCTGAAGTTTACTTATTGTTATTAGAGCATCCTAATAGTAGTGAGTTACAGCAGTCTAATCTAGAGCTAATGAAGATGTGTACTAGTTTTTCTGCATCATGCCAAGATACTGTATTTCTTAGCTTGGTGATGTTACATAGGTGAAGAAAAGCTGTCCTAGTAATACTATGTATGTATGTATCAAACGATAAGTCAGTCAACATGATGCCAAGATTTTTAGCTACCAAGCCAGGTGTAATGGAAAAGTTGGTGAGATTTAGCATTACATCTGGTGTTTTCTGTCTTGCAGCCTTTGGGCCCAGAAGGAGAATCTCTGTATTGTTACCATTAAGGTGGAGGAAATTTTGCAACATCCAGCATTTCACATCTCTTATGGCTTCAATTTTCTCTAATCTGGGTTTGTCATCAGGTTTGGCTGATATGTATAGCTGAGTATCATCTGCATAGCAGTGGAAGTTGATGCCATGTTTGCTTAAAACTGTACCCAGTGGTAACATATATAACGTGGATAATGATGGTCCTAAGTTGGATCTTTGTGGGATACCATATTTCATTTTTGTGTGTTTGGAGGGAATGTTGTTTAGCTCTACAAACTGATAGTGTTCAGTTAGGTAAGATTTAAACCATGATAAGGCTGTTCTTGAGATTCCAATCCTGTTTTCTAACCTTTCTAGCTGGATATTGTACTTTATACTCTATTGTGTCAAAAGCTGTGCTAAGATCGAGAAGCACTAAGAGATACATAGCCTTGGTCCGAAGCAAGATGATCATTAGTTACTTTAACTAGGGCTGTTTCAGTGCTATGGTAGGGCCTAAATCCAGATTGGAACTTTTCAAATATGTGATTCTTATGCAGATAATCATAATTGTTGGGCTATGGCCTTAGATAAAAATAATAGGTTTGAAATAGGTCTGTAACTAGATTTAAATATATTTGGATTGAGATTTGGTTACTTGATTAGAGATTTAATAACTGCTAGTTTACAGGTTTTGGGCATGTGACCCGTGGTATGCTAACTAACATTAGAAGAGGTTCGGGCAGAGCTGGTAATACCTCCTTGAGTAAATTTGAGGGAATTGAAACTAATGTACAAGTTGTACAATTTAGCAGTGAAATGATTTTCTTCAATTCTGGCACAATAATGGCATGGGACCCTCTTTTTCTCCAAAGTTCTTTCTCTGAATTCCTTCCAGTCATCATTAAGGCACTGTGAGACTCAAAACTGAACAACAAACTCTTCAAAACTGTTTCCAATAACCCACACAGGAGCTAAGCACAAAAGCTTAGAAAGCATGCGATGAGTACAAAACTCGAAAGAGTTGCAGCAAATGATTTCATGACTCATAAAAGCAAATGTACCATGTGTAGATGTGGTACTATGTCTATGTACTGCTAGCCACTGTAATGGTTTTGAAACCAATAAATGTAGGAAAACGGTTAGGCGTAGAGAGTAACATTTTAGATGCACTTAGGGTACAGTACTGAATTTAAACAAATTAGTTTAATTTAATGCCAGCTTTTCTTGTTTCTTTTTTTTCTCCCTTCAATTAAATGTCCTTGAGAGTGACTTTAAATTCCATCTTGAATAGTACGTTGGTATCAGCAAACCCACTTTCAAAGAAAAAGTTACATTTATGGAAGACAGTTCATTTCTCTCTGTCACCATCAGTGGTGCCAGGATGGCTTTTTTTTGTTTTTGCTTGGGGGAGGTAGTTTAAATTTGCATGTAGAAATGTCAGTGCAGTCATTATTGCCAGCTCTTTAAGAATCCCACTCAGCAAGATTAATGTCGAAGATGCATTGAATAAAAAAGATAAACAAACAGGTTAGGCAGAACCACATTGTACTGGTTCTGTCTTCTCTTTTCATTAACAAAACAGCTGTTCACCTTGGGAACTCTGACCCACAATGCATTGCACAGCACCCAATCAAACATTCCATATGGTAGATTATTACAGTGGCCAACTGCATAATTACATGAGAAGAGGGCCTGTTTTTACTGATTTAATCTACAGTAGAGTTAGTTAAGAACGAAAAGCACAATTTTCAAGTTGCACTTTGGTGAAGTACGGCTTTGGATAAATATTAAGATTTTTTTTATTAATAATTACAAATCATTACAAATGAGTTGAGGAGGAGGACACTGGCAGATGCGGGCAGGAAGCAGGATGCAAGTGCACATTTAGAGTGTCTTTGTACTTCATAACAAATAAACAAAGAAGCACTGCAGCGAGCTGGCTGATAGGCGAACATAAAAGCCAAAAACGCCTGGAATAACTCGGATGAGACACTGAGCCGCAACAGAGCGGCGGTTAACGTTCTCGTAACGGCACCAAGAAAACGACGTGCCATGGCAGACGAACGTTCCTGTGAGTTTAGATAAGAGAGTGAAACAGAAAAACAAACAAGGGACAAGTGAAGATTGATAGTCATGGGCTTGGGAACTGGGAAGGTGTAGGGGTGTGTGTGTGTGTGTGTGTGTGTGAGTGTGAGAGAGTTGGTGTGTCTTTTATGCTGGATGCCCGGTGCACTGTGACCAACAAAAAGTGTAGGAGAAAGAAATTAGTATAAAGTAAAACCAATAATAAACATTAGAGAGAAAAAAATAGTTTGTAGTGTAAATGGTGTATGCTGTGATACTCTAAATCTCATTTACTTTTCCTTGTGATGTTGATTTTATTGAGCATTGATAACTGATGACAGTAAAATGTTTGCTTTTGGCTTTTGGTAGATGCTGATGATTTTCCAGTTAAAATTTAGTGCATAACTACATTTTCCCAGTGGGTAGTGGGAAGCATATTGTTTTGATTTCCTGTTCATGAGGACAGTTTCTTTGGCAGTGGTTAATACTCCAGAAAGGTTTTCTTTGTAATGTCAGTCTAGACAAAGACAGAGTGCTGAAGATATGGGCAGACAGATATATAAGGACTGTGATGAAAGATTGGTAACTTCTTGACAAAAATGTTTTGTATGTGTAGTGCTATATGGCACGTGTATAGTTATCTTTGGTTTTGTGTGCATTATTTCACTGTTGATGTCACTGTTGTATGTTAGTTATGAGTATTTGACTGTTTGATAAATCTGATATCCTGACCTCTTTGCATAGTGTTTGTTCTATATCAGTTCATGAGTAGAGTCTATCTGTCTGGGGTTTATCCATTGTAATATGTACTGTAGTTGATTGGCAAGAAAATAATGGTAAACATTTTAAGCATGAATCCTCCATGGATCTCAGAAATTCTGATTCTGAGTCATTTAGATATAGTCTAAATACTTACACCAGGGAGGAGGGTGGCTAAACAAGGCTCACTAAGAATAAATCATTATGGTAGTACTGTCATTTTAATGATAGTTGTTCTGCCAAGGAGAGAGAGGGGGAGGTTCGTCCAGTCCTGGAGATGATCACTGAAGAGGAGTTTAGGTGATTCTGACAACTGGGTGGAAATTGCTTAAAATATATGATATGCTTTTCATGGAATGGGTAATATTTGAACCGTTGCGCCAGCTGTGCTCTTATGTACTGAGAGGATAGTGAATTTAGTCCAACTGGCTAATCTGTAACCTTCTGTATTTTATATTCATATTTTGGTGTATTCCTGCAGCTTTGTAATCCACTCTGGATAAGAGCGTCTGCTAAATGACTTTAATGTAAATGTAATGCTTTGATGTATGTAGCAAATAAATGTGGAGAGAGGGCATCTCTGTCTAATGCCTCTTTATGGTGTGTAGCACTGTAACTGTTAATAGAGCTGTTAATGTAAATGTTAATGTTAATATATATGTTAATATTAATATAGTTGTAGCAATGGCAACTACAGCTATTAACACATGCAGTCTGTGTTTGTTAGTGGATGAATGTCTGCCTTTGATGAAATCTGTTCAGTCGGCATGGATAAGGGATTACTGGGATTAATCTAGAATTACTGTTTCTATTCTGTATTCTAGAGTCTTGCTTTTAATTGTAGTATCAGCATTAGTGAGAGATAGAGGTCAAAGTGGAGTGCAATGTGAAGTCTTTGACAGAGGGAAATATCTTTGATTTCTGAATATTCATATATGTGTGTGTAATGTGTAATTCATATATGTCTTCATATATGTGTGTGTAATGTTCGGGGTGATTGAATTACTAATTAGAAAGCAGTATACACACAAGTATCAAGGATGGGCTGGTGAGTAAAAAAATAAACATTTTTGAGTTTGGGATTTATAGTTGCCGGCCATGGCCAAGACCAAAATCATTTATTTTGTACTCAATTGTCCTAACTATTGTGCTCGAATTTGTTGTCCTGTCTAAAAAAGAATTTATAACTGGATTAAAATCACCACCATTTATAATTATGGAGTTAGGGAAATTGGAAATTTGTGGTAGAATGTGTCATTATTTAGATCGGATGTATCAGTGGTCATTGTGTGGTCAATGGTGATATTGATTATGATCATCTGACTTTCAGGGTCCATAACAGTGGTATTTTGTAAGATAGGTATTTTTATTTATTACCATGGTTACACCTCTTTGTTTAGAATTGCACCAGACGATGAATTCAAAGCCTATTAGTCATAGTTTGAATTTGTGTTGGTCTAATTTTGTTAGGTGGCTTTTAAAGACAAAAGACAAAAATCTTCATTTAGTCTAGCAAGTGGTGGTGGTGGTGGTGGTTATTTGTTTGTTTTCAAGATCCACATATATTCTATATTACAAACTTTAATGTTATATTAGGTACCTACTTGTAGTAGGGTCAGTGAGCAATTTGATTTCTGAGTGTGTATACATGGTTGTGTGTGCTGCTATATTTAAGTATGTTTGTGTGTTGTGTAGTGATTCAAAGTTACTTTGTTGGTGTTTTGACCTTTGGATGACAACAAAGAGAGTTGTGAAAATTGACATGTACATAGATGTACATATTTATAGAAACGCATGAGGAAAAATATAAAAAAAACCCCAGAATAAACAGGCCTGTAATATGTTTGGTGTGAAGGAATATGGGCAATGTTTCGATTGTTTTAGATTTGATAACACATGGTTTTTCTCTTTGTCTGTGGAGTCTGTATGTCTGTATAAATTTCCAACAAGGTCCAGGTAGAGTGTGGCTTTTTGGATATGGCCTTTCCTGATGTATAACAGAATGTTATTTTTATTTATAACAGTGTTATTTCTTTGACCAATGAAGTGGACACAGTGAAAGGAGATCTTTTATCATACTTTCCATACTTTTCATTTTCCAGTTTCTTTCAACATTTTGTTCATCTTTGTGAGCAGATTATAAACTAAGAGTACCTGTGTTGTGCTGAAATTCCACATTTGTTTGTCTCTAATACAGTTTGTTAATCAGAGACTCAATACTTGATTAGTAGTTGTTCACATTGATGTCCTCATCAAATATGATCTCACATTCCTTTATCATAGACACTTCATAGCTAGGCGTAGGAATCAGATAAGTTTCTATGAGACCAAGGTACAAACTTCAAAGGGGGGGTTGGGGGTGGGCGACTGTTTTTTGACATGCAGACTGAACTACAGAAGCACATTGGAAGTCAGCAGACCATGCTTGTTTTTAACTCTCCAGGGTGCATCACATTGGAGGTTGCTGGAAAAGGGAGATACTCACTGGCACTGCAGTACTCCAAATTGTCACTGGAACCCAACCAGATAGTAAAAAAGGTGTTAAGAATAGTCTTCATTGAAACTGAAGGACTTCTTAACGCCAGCCCACTTTGTTACATATCTTTTGATGCTACCAACATTGAGCCAATCGCCCCCAACTGGTTCAAAGGGTACTGAGACGCTTTTCTACCTCAGACGGCCTGTTATGAGTCTGAACTGAGGGTTGTTAGAAATGTCAACACAGTCAACTTCTGGCTAGTCCCTTCTGGAAACAGTTTATCACGTACTATCTACCTGACCTCCAAACCCACTAGAAGTGAATGACTGAGACAAATGACGTGCAGTTCAAATAACTGTTGATTTCCAGCTGCTCCATGCATTTTGAGCTGTTTACAAAATCCCTCAGGTGTTTTCAAGATCAGACAACTGAGATTGGCCAGTGTGGAGATAAAATAAAACTTCTGCATGCATTGTGTTGCACTTGTTTACTGATGATGTGATTACCTTTTAGAGTTATATTACTCATGACAGGTCTTGTTCTTGAGACAGGACATGGAAGCACATAATAATTGTTTGTGATGGACATTTTGACTTGGTTTCAATCACTGTACACATGAAACTTATTCCCAAGACCAAAAAATATCTGAAATAAAATGCAGGAACTATAAATCATTTGTTGCTGTGATCATGGCTTTTAATACAGTTTAGGACATTTAGGACATTTTAAGTGCTTATCATATTTGTAACCATTAATCGCACATAAAACTTCACATAAAACTTCACACTGAGATTAATACTAAACTTCCAAATAAGAAGTCTACTATAATGTAATCATCAAATTACCAGATATTTGTGGGAAAATAACTATGTTGAATTTGAATTATTCAGATTCATGGTCTGAGCTCTTGGTCTTGGTCTTAGTCTCATCTCTGATTCAATTGGTTGTCCTGGACCAGATCTCTCCTGAAGTTCCCTACTTTACATAATCATTATTCAAATAAGGTGGGACAGAATAGATGTTGAAAATTTGCAGCAGAAAACATGAAATGACAGAAACGTTCTATAGTATAATACAGTATTAGTATAACTGCATCTGTGGCCTTGGAAACAATAGAGAAGATACAGCAGTACTGTATCCTCTCTATTGTTTCTAATAGGTCTAGTAGACCAAGTGGTACATCAATTGATCATGCTACAAAAACCTTCAACTAACCAATAAAATCCCCAAATAAAAAAAAATTGTCTTTTGTTTTCTTCAGTTTAAAAAACTTAAATTGAGTGTTTTAATTGCAAATAGTATAAAATACCATTTTCCTCATTGGGGAAACAAACAAACATCTGAATTTTGATCTTTGCTTTCCTCACACACACACACACACGCACACATTTCTTCAATATGCAGCTTCAGTAATGATAAACACACATAAAGGCACATGATGTGCATGGATATGTATGTATATGTCTGTGTTTGTGTGCATTTGAGTTCTTTGCTCCCAATAAATGCAGAAGTCAATGGAGTCAGAGAGGACCAGCAGCTAATCAATGAGATCCCCATTTCAATGGCACTTCACACATTTCCAGTCTCATCAAACTCTGTCCTTCGCTGTGACCTAACTGAGGAGCATGATGGGAATTTGAAATGAGGATTCGAATTTCATTTTGACTCAGGGAGACCATGTTTATTTGTCCACTCTTGACTGACATCAATCCCACCAAATTCCCCAGCACATCATCGTCCATCCGATACTGTTTAACTGCATAGCGCTGATCTCTGATCAGTATGAGTGAAAGCAGTCTTGGGGAACAGCAAATCACAGTCTTTTAATTACATGATTAAACACTTATGAAAAAGCCAGAGTTAATGTTATACTATATGTTATTAATGTTGTACTTAATATGCAGAAATATTCAAGTGAAAGTTTTTAGCTATAATGAAGTCACTCTCTGCCCAGTGCATTAAAATAGGACTTTACATTGTATTATAAGGATGCAGCTAATCCACTGACCATTCAAGGTCTGTAAAAATAATACAACATATATATATATATATATATATATATGTTGTATTATTT
>JAOXYF010000017.1:1559000-1584916 GCA_028565775.1 Sternarchorhynchus goeldii
ATGGGTTCATATTTAACACAGAGTAGTCCCAATTACTAGACATGTATGAAGTGCAATGGCTAAATTACTGGGTCTGACCAATGGAAGTTAAGCCTTGCAACAAGTACTGTCTAATTAGTGCTTGAGGAGGTAACATGAGGAGGTAAAAACATAGTGGTAAGGATTTTTTTTGTACATCAACAGATAATAATATGCAAACACTGTTGCCATAAAATCGAGGAGAGCAAAAGAGGTGGGGTGGCGGTTGGAGTGGTTTAATTCTGATTTATGCTGCTTAGTACCCCAGTACACATCTCTCTCTCTCTCTCTCTCAGGCCATATTCCCTGGTTTGTAATTTGCAGTTGACTACAGCCTAGAGTAGAATGGGCCCCATGAATAACTGCTACATCTCAGGCATAAACAGAACACGATAATTTGATGCTAAATCTTGATTCTGTCATTTTAAGTGGCTGACTAAAGATTTAATGACACACGCACGATCAGAAACATAACTCACAAACGAACGCAAAATATACAGCGCTACGAGATGTTCTATATAACAGGAAATTTCCATACCTCATGTGGCATTTGATAAATTCTGTCTTTGTACATAATTTAAAACCATAGTATGTGTCCAGCTAGATTTTGGTACTGCAACAACAGAATCTATTAAATGTTGTCAAAGCCACTCTGCAGTCACATGGCATTGTCTAGATAAATGTGTACTGACCTGTTTTGTTTACTGATGTTCGTTTACTTGCCTGCCTTTATCTCCCCTGATGTGTTTGCCTTCTCTGGTGTGTGACGTTGGACTGTTGTTTTGTTTTTCATCTCGTCTACTCCATGCTTTGGTTGCTTTCCTTTTGGTTACTGACCTTCACCTGGCAATCAACTCCAGCTTTGGTTCAGCCTCTTTGTAATAAACCCTGTATGCTCAGCTCATTCTACGAGCATCAGAGTATCGTTTCCAGGGTTACACATGGCAGAGGTCAAAGATAACATCACACTTGCTTTTCAGTATCAAAAGTTGCTCAAAACCACTGATCTGAGTATATAAACAGGGGGAAAAAAAGTTTAGTGTTTATGTAGTTGGCTTCTACAGCTGATGTCAGAAACCACAGCACCACCACAGTGCTTTGAATAATAAGGAGGGGGTGGGGGGGCGGGGAGGCTGTCTCTGACAGGTCATTAGCACCGTTTCGTTCTCTCTCCCCAAAGCTCTCACTCACTCCCTGCATGTTGCAGTCTGGAAAGCGAATGGCCCTCCTTGCTCCCTCTGTTAAGGAACTGCTGATGTAAAGGAGAAATTAATGAGCTTTCAGTGAGCCTTCGAGGAGATACTATTGCACAATTAGTGACTTTACTTCCCATTAGAGGCAGACCTGCACATCTATGAGGATTTGCAGGGCCTTGAGCATAACATTCATGTGTCAGGAACCTTTCTGAAAAATAAACGTCAGATGTCATGAGTTATGTCTGTTCCATTGTCCTGTGTCATTTCCATAATAGGTCTATAGTTTCATCTAAATGCTAATGACTTGAGGTTTACATTGTTTTCCTGTTTATCTGTTCAATCAGACCGAAAGGAATAAAAGGCCTCAGTTACCTTTTAAATGCACATTGTCTTTATTTTATGACATTGGTCATCATTCCAAGTGGGACAGGATAGATATAGCCTTATCAGGTCATTCACCTCATCAGTTTAAACCATATAATAAACTATAACTAGAGAAAGAGATGAGTGATATTATTCCCGTCTGTGGTCTCCCCTGTTTCTAGGGGAAACATACTCTACCATGAAATTGAGAGCACAGGAATGGGAGAATTCAGTTTGAATGATACAGTGTGTGTGAGTGGTTTGCTCACATAAAGACTTTTTTTTTTATTTTTGCTGGACAACACACTATCACACAGCCTGTGAAAACAAAGCCTGCTGGCTATGAGAGAAGGTCTGATCTAGAGAAAATGAAAGCGGCATTTCCCTTGCCAGTGGCCGAGATTCCTGCGTGCCAATGCTGCCGTTGCCGTGGCATCGGGCCGGGCAGTGTGATGCTGGACCAAACCCCACTCAGATTTTTATGCTTTGGTAATTGAGAAAAATCCAGAGCCAGGAGCATTCCAGCATTTGGATCTTCAGGACCAAGCTCTCTGTCCTGCTGCTCCTCCATACATCTCTCCACTGGCCTTGATGAAGCTGAACACTGAAGAGGAAACCCTGAAGAGAGGCACCTGTTTCATGGAAGAGCTTCTGAAAGAAAGGGAGAGTGAGTTCTCCCAGATGGACTACAAGCATATTGTGATTACCTGGTTACCTGGCGCTATACCAATCTGTTAAGAGTCTAATACTTCATCTGTTCATGTACAAGATGAGCATGCATTTACTCCACTTAAGAGACACTACGTAGTTATAATAAAGCTTACTATTTTTGCAGAATTTGTCAATTATTGTCATAAAAATTCTGCCTAACACAAAAATGTGTATTCTACAGAATTGGAGAGGTGCCTTTTGCTGTCTGTGGCTGAAAGTAACAAGGGTGTTCAAACTACTCACATTCTCAGGAGGGGATGATTAGGGTCATTCACACTGATTTTGACTGTCTGCATATTGTAGCTAGTTGAGCATTTGGGAGTCTGCTTCAAGAACATTAAGATCTTCAGAATAACTTTGTGTAGTGGAGAATAAAAAGATATGGAACACTGACACTGAAATGGACTAAGCAGATAAAAAGAAAAGATAAAAAAGAAAGTTTGGAGCTTTCGTTCAGCTGAAAAAGCTCCAAACGGTTAAATCCAAACATTGGGAAACATCTTACACATCTTTGCTGAGGCTGAAAAAACAGTTTCTTATACATACAATATAGTTTTATGGATTTGTTTTTTGTCAGTGTGAGCAAACTGAACTTTTATCCATAAATCAAGCCTTGCCCATACACAACTGAATGGTTCATCCCAAAGCTAAACTTCTAATCATAAAACTAAGCTTCATGCTGAACTTAACCTGACTTCAACAATCCTGCTACTAACCTCAAACCCCACCTTACATGGACTAACTACATAGTGAAATGTAGCATGAACTGTTTAAGATGGACTGCCCAAAAAGGATGAGGTCCCTCATGAGTCTTGGTTATGAGTCTTCCCTCGAGTCTTGGTCTTTTTAATGTTTCTTCCTTAATCAGCCCAGGGAGTTTTTCCTTGCCAATGTCGTCACTGGCTTGCTCATTAGGGATCTGAACCCAAACATTTGTAAAGCTTCTTTGTGACAAGATGTGTTGTAAAAAGTGCTTTGACTTTTACTTTAATTATAAGAAGGAAGATGTCCCATTTAGGTTTAAAACAACTGATCTCCTGACAAACAAACAAACAAACAAACAAACAAATGATCACCAAACAGTAATTTATTTGAGGGGAGGGTCCACTGAATTTTTAATTTCTGTGGTGATTATAGATGTTATATTGCCACTCATCTTACCCTCAGTAATCAAAATGCAATCATAGTAAGATGTATGCAGTTTATATTAATGTAACATTAGAAGTTAGAATTTAGATTCTTGTTCTCACTGTTTCCTCTTTGTGTGAAAACAACAGTACTCATGTAAGGACATATACAAACCACAAGTTTTGATCAAGGGCGCCTTTATAAACAGTGCTAGTGCCCTCTACTGTTGATACGGCACAATCTTACTAGTACAAAGTTGCTAGTTGGGCCTTACAAAGAAAGCTATATGCTTTTTTTCATCAGTTCCTAGTCTTGATTAAACAATTTTACAATTATCTTAATACTGCAGGAGGCTATTCAAATTATCTGAATAAACTGACCCAGTAAGTCAATATCTTACATTTAGAGAGACAACAAAATAACAGAAAAGGACACGGATTTATTATGTACATAACAGAGACAATGCCTATAAGCAATGTCTGTAAGCTATAAAAAGATGTCTAACAAACAATACTTTGATATAGTGAGTTTAAAAACAATTTAAAACGAGTTCCAAGTAGACTTCCAAGTAGCCCAATAACAAAAACAGCTAATTTATTTAACATGTTGAGAACAACAGCTTTAAAAATCATAAGATGAGCATAGATCAAATAAATCAGTAAAGCTGGTCAACACCAGCTGCAGAACACCACAGAATATTGGACTGAAGTGCAAGTCTTGACCATGTCAAAAAGCAGGTAATTATTGCGAGGGGTGCCTGTTGAAGACTGCTTATGTTGCAAATAAAGGCCAATTAAAGAAAACATCTAGCATGCTGTAAGGTGCCCAACGTCTTGGATCATTAAGCACAAAAAAAGAAGTAAAATGGCCTAATGAGATGTCTCTCATTCCTTTCTTCAGCCAACATATATGATCATTTTTGGAGAAAGCCATAACTTCAGTCCCCATTGTAGGTGGTACCTGTGGATCCAGATTTGTATTGACAGCCATCATGGTCATTAGGTCTAAAAAGTGATCAGGTTGAGCAAAGAACAGCAAAGCTATGGGGTAGAAAAAAACAAAGGATTTTCTGATGGTCCAGTGAAAACAACAACAAACCAAAGATTTCACATTGATTCGGGAAGACATATTCATTCATTAATACATTCCTTTAAGCAAGACTGAAACTCTTCTGAAGGCAAAGGGTGGCTTTTTCTGAACGTTTTTAAATATTTGAATAACAATCTTACCTTATGTCTACCACCCAATAAGCATGTAGTTTACGCATTAGAAATTAAACAGATAAAGGTTTAAAGGAAGCACGCCATAAGTGGGAAATGTCACAAGTTAGTCGATTTTCACAAGTTAGTTGATTGTCTGCCTTCATTCTCATTATTCTGATATTAACCTAATATTGAAGAACATAGCAGGCTAAAATGACCTTATGAAAAACATCGACAGTAGTTATTTTCCCTTTTAGCTGTTAATCTAAAAAGTTCCATCTATCCTTATTAAGACCAGTTAGTCCTTTACCAGCATCTCTCAGTTAGGCTTATTGTATCTAGGCGACAGTATTCACTGTTCATGCTGAGTATTCGTTGTCTTGTAATTACAAACATGATTGCGTTATTTGAGGACGTTATGTGTCATGCATACGTTATGACCCAGAGCTTCTTACAGTTCGGACTAATGTTATATTGCGCGCAGGATACTTATAATTCAACAAAAATGATGTATTTTGAATAATTATATAATATCTATCGAATTTTGATTTTAAAATATGCTGTTTGGTAGAAAAGGACCTCGTCACACATCTGTTCTGTCAGGTCGGTTCGGTGCGCGTCAGAAGACATCCAAGCGCGAGACACGCACGCATGCGCGTGGAAATCAGAAGCTGGACGAAAGCAGAGGTGATGGGCGTGTGAGCTACGCGCCAGGAATAATCCATACCGGGTACCAATGGTAATACGGTGAGTAATTCTAAAATGTACCAAATTAATAGGGATAGACTCTTCAGAGAATCAGACGCCTCGGTCAGTATTTTTGACATATAAAACTGGATTCTGTGATGACATTCTCGCGCCCACGGGTTGACAAATTCCTCAGGCTGCGCTCGAGGATGCTGTTGAAAGAAACGTTACGGTTTCTCACGAATAGAGTGTAGTGGAATAGTATTTGCTTTTAAGTATTCGAATGACATAATACGACAAATAACTGAAATGACAGTGAGTAAATAGCATTTGGTTATTGAGCAACGCTTGCGTTACTCCTACTGAGCTATACTTTAATTTATAGCCAAAGCCTAAACTGAAGCCTGTTTTATATATGATAAACTGTTACGGGTTATGGTATATTGTGCTTGTTTAAAGTTTGGATGTGGCTTTCCTCATAACACTTGAAAGATTTATTTCAACGCAAAACTTTTGCACAAAAACCACATAGCTAAATTGTTTCGTTAGGCTGTATAATGAAAATGCACTACATGCTGGTCAGATATGGCAATGAATGTAAAAGATACTTTACTGTTTGCGTGTTGTAGTGGTGTACTCAGGTGCCGCGCTGTAATTGATCTCAATGGATTATAGTTATTGCTACGTTCCTCCTGTGTATTGTGGTATTCGGGCCTCCTTCCTGAGTAGTCCCAGCGGATAGCTGCTTAAATTAATTAAGCATGTTGCAGTATTCAGTGCTTTTGCGCTGAACTGGTGTTAATTATTTTACATTAACCCGCATGTCTGTGTGCAGTTACTAAGTTAGACGTTAGTCATGTATTAAAGTAATGGCCCGTGTTGGCTGGTAAATGCTAATTTGTTGCGTAGGCCACACGTGACTGATTTCACAGCATTTTGTTTTTAACCTTTTCCGATATTACGCGTGATAAAAGCTAACCTCGTGCCGTAGCCCATGGGGTCAGAGCGGGTGGAGATGGGGAAACGTCCGCCGCAGGACGCCGGAAATGCCGCCCAGACGCGGATCATCGCGCCTTCCAACACGCACGTGCGTGACAGCGTGAACACACACGCTCTCGGCTGGCTGAACGCGCCCCCGAACGCCTGCTGCTTCTGCTGGTGCTGCTGCTGCAGCTGTTCCTGGTGAGCGCGCACACATTCTGGACAAAATTGTAAAATTCCCAACTAGTACAGGACATAATGCTCAAGTGCAGGACGTGCACAGAAGTCGTGTTCAGCTCTGTGAACCTGGTGGCGCCCATAACCTCAGTTTATACATAAACGTAAGCAAATTCAGACCTAGTGAATTCAAGACTGTCAAGTAGGCACACTTGAGGCACCCTGCATTGAGTCAAACAACTGAGCTGAATGTTTTCTGGATGCTGGTGCTTTTTCCACAGTTCTGTTTGTATGGCTGTAATAGAAATAGTGCCAATGAAGGCTTTGGATTTAATGTATGTGCAGTCATTGTATATAACTTTTTGTAGGCTATATTTGCACTATGTGCATGTGTTGTTATTTGTGTGCGTGTGTTGTGGTCGAGGAGTGTGTGCAGGTGTACTGGGAGCCTTATGGGAGAGACTGCAATACACAACATAATCCCAGCGGAACCACACACAGACATGCACTTGCGTACACACTGGAACTCACACTTAAGCGAGTATAAGCAGAGCATCTGTCTGGTACAGAAAAAAACCCCATTGTTGATGCATTATGTGTGTATGTGCGTGTAGCCTTACAGTGCGGGCTTCCAAGGATGAAAAGATTCAGGAAAGGATATGTGAAAAAGAGAGCGAGCCTGAGGTGGAGCAGCTGTGAGTACAGTAACATTTTAAAATGTTTTTGCTTCTCTGTGTAACAAATGAATATGACGGTAATTCTTTGTGACTGAAATGTTAAATAAAACTGTGTCCATTTGAGGTCTATCGTTTCTGTTTTGTTTTGTTTTTTTTACATAATGAGCAGATGTAAATGATTGGAAGTCGTTTCAGATGACAAACTCAGAAATGAAAGGCGGCGTTCTTTACAGGCCCGGCCCCACCCTGGACGAGGCACAACTGTGGGCTCAGTCCTTCGAGCACTTGATAAAGAGCGCGCAGGGTCGGCTGCATTTCCGGAAGTTTCTGAAGACTGAGTTCAGCGAGGAGAACCTACTTTTCTGGCTGGCCTGCGAAGAGCTGAAGAAAGAGACCAACAGAACTGTGGTGGAGCAGACTGTTAAGCAAATATATGAAGACTATGTCTCTATACTGTCACCAAGAGAGGTAGATGAATATCTGCTACATGCATGTAGATGGATGTACGTAGCCATGCATACACACACACACACACACACACACACACACCTATGAAACATGTGGAAAGAATGTTCAGTCAGATCACTGTCTAAAGGTGAACACGTAATTATATTGTTCAGCCAGTGGTCAGATTCACACGCAAACAGACCATGGCGCAGGGCAACGCGGCCCATAACAGGAACGCAACGTAACCTCGCAAAGTGCCCGGGGAAAGCAATAAAGTTTCCTTTCACACTCGCCCCCCCTGCTCTGTGTTTGTGCTCTGTGTTGTGTGTCACGTTTAATTAGGTGAGCCTGGACTCTCGTGTGCGGGAAGTGATAAACAAGAACATGCAGGAGCCGACGTCGCAGACCTTCGACGACGCCCAGCAGCAGATATACACGCTCATGCAGCGAGACTCCTACCCACGATACATGAACTCCAGCACGTACGCCGAGCTAATCCAGAGCCTGGAAACCCCGAAGCCGCCCGACGAGTCGTAACGCACATGAAGCCCAACACCTACATACGCGCACTCAGCATCCATGCCACACACATAGCATCAAAAGCCTAGAACAAGCCCATCTCTTGACCACTAAACCCATTCATCACAAAGCAAACAAAACCTTTATAAAACACTGAAATACTATTAGCTCTGCATCAGGCTAAACTTGGAAACACTGACAGTCTATAACTACACTTTACAATGTCCCTATGTACTGTAATAAGGTTATGGTGTGTTTTTATAACACTTTGAGTCCACAAAATGATTAGATATTGGTTGAAAAGGGAAAACCGTAGATTTGTGCTTTTGGTGTTAAGGATTCACAAATGATACGAAGATATATAAATATTTTTTTTTTCTGCCACACTTGTTCATAGGACACTGAAATGGCAGACTCTTGTGCCTTGCTATAAACATAGAACAGATGGGTGAAGACATAGATGTTCTTAATATAAAGTTATATATCAATTACAGATCAAGGTGCTTTCAATTATATTAGAACAGAGAAAGTTATATAACATATTAAACATATAAAACAGATTTACATATTTATCTTTCACACACATACACACTGACATTAACACAGGACTGAAATAGATCTACTTGGACCAAACTCAGATTTTTGATCTTATATTTATGAGTACATGCATGTTTTTGAAGTTCAGAGAATTTGATATATTCACTTATGGATACAGGTGAGACTGTATAAACAGGTAAATCAATAATAAAGCACAAACATTTGCCAGTGATTTTGTGTTAGCGTTTTACTAAGTCTACTGTCTACTGTGCATGTGATCTATATAAAAACTACTTAGCTTTAAGCACTTAAAGGAGGAATCTTACCTCCACACAGTAATAAACAATATTAAAGAAAGTGATTTATTGCATCGACAAGTGTTGCTTACATAAAGCAAGGTTGCTACGTTTAGAACAGAGCATCTCTTAAACATCCAGGCCACTAGGTGTCAGTATAATGCCTTTCATAATGAGAAGTAAAATCGTTGGGAAAATGACTTATTGCTCCTTTAAGGAGTATAAGCATTTTATGTAAAAAGAACATGGTATTTTTAATCATCCCACACTGGGGAAAATGGAAAACAAGGTACAATTCAATTTCTTACATAATGTTTGCGAAGGCCAAAAGGTCCAGAATGCAACATTATTTAGGAAGGCTTG
Source organism: Sternarchorhynchus goeldii (assembly GCA_028565775.1). Taxonomy (NCBI): domain Eukaryota; kingdom Metazoa; phylum Chordata; class Actinopteri; order Gymnotiformes; family Apteronotidae; genus Sternarchorhynchus; species Sternarchorhynchus goeldii. The sequence continues at coordinate 1,568,303 of JAOXYF010000017.1, forward strand.
TGCAGAACCATGTTTTTATATACTGGCATTCTGGCACATAAAATGTACCTGCCACGTTATTTTCTGCTGTAAGTGAATGTGTTACACACGTAATTAAATCTGCATTTATTTGTAATAAGCAATGACACTTTTACAAGCCTTCATTAAAAGAACAGAATTCCCATGACTAGTGTACAGAATATGTACTTTCTGCTTAAACAAAAATGACTGATGTGCCATTTTCTAATACAAATACTTCTCTCCTATTCAATGCATAGACCTTGCATATCACAAATAACTAGTAAACAGACATGTTAAATATGGGTGTTGGAATAAACAGGCCCATGTTTTTCACTGCTGCTTTTTATACTGGATTGCATGTGTACTTGCAAACAGGTTTTTTTGTGTACCAGACTCATAAGTAATATGACAGAACAAATAAACATGTATGTCAGGCCTTTCACACAAAGCTGAAACTCTCACAAGGTATCATTCATGTCGTTTATTTATGACATTAGGAGCCCCCCTCCCTCCAACACTGTTGTATAATCAAATGACTTTATTTGCTAATACCCTACAGTCCTGACTGCTGCGTTACATGAGCCCTACAGTAGTCACAGAAACTGTTTTTGGCAGGTGACGTGTCTATGGCAACCGAACCTTAGCCTGAGCAAGAGGTTTCAATGGTGACGGTGTTCGTGGCTGGGGGTTTTAAAGTCATCAAGGTCCTGCATAAGTCCAGTATAGTCCAGTACAGACAATGTTGAACATACTAAGGTTCACACTTCTATCATGATTAGTCTAAGTTGAGGTCTGGATATGTTTGGCTGTGGTTAGTACAGTCAAATGAAGAAATAGCAGCTGGAGAGAGCTTGGGCTTACTGATCAGTACAAATGATCAATTAGACATTACTGATTAGTCAATTGGAGGAAGCTGCTTCTCAATGAATTGTTTTATATCCATCATTTCCTGTTGAGTGAAACAAAAAAGGAAACGTTCAGTTTTAAAGCTCGAAAATGCTTATCCACGTTTTATCACCAGATGTATTTACTGAAAAAAAGCCCCCAACAGAAAGGTTCCACTTTTTATACAATGCTATCTGCTTTAAAAACCACGGGCAATGCTGTAAATGAGCAAAAGCATGCAATTAGCAAGCAGGAGGCCGACCTCTGGACAGGCACTATGGGGCATCCTGGGATATGTTTTGAAGGTGACATTGTTGGGGTTCAGCATTGTCTTAAGTTTCTCCACTGTAAGACAGCCAAAGATCAGAGGAACTAGAGGGTCTGCCTCCCCATGACACTGCAGGACAGGTATTTCTTTATTACTGCCGAGGACTGACTACAGAGAGACGCAGAGGGAGAGTGGAAGAGAAACAGAGCACACAAATTTAAACACAGACTGCATTTAGAAATACAAAGGATCAAAAACAACTCATCTATTTGCCAGAGTCAGACAAGGAAAAACCATTGGACCCATTCCATGTACCATAGGCGATACCTTAGAGAGTGTGTTCCTGAGAGGCAACCAGCAGCTCAGAGCAACAACACCTGCAAGTTTCTGATGAGTAGTGAGAGCAGTATAGAGAGAAAGAGCGCCACCCTACACAGAGACACACAGACGCATTAAACCAAAACAAATGTTTTACAGGTACTGAAATGCACACTTCAGTAACACATTAGGGAACAAGTCGCTCACAAGATTCACTAGAGGAATTCTCACCTGAGAAAAGCCCCCCAGTATAATCCGGTGAGATGGAATCCCATTCTTCACCTCCTGATCAATCAAAGCTTTAACTGTAGTAGGCAACGGGCATTACAGAAGTCATCCACCACAGTTAGAAGCAAGTTCAGGTTTTTTTAAAAACATTTTACTAAACACTCAAAATGAACATACTGCTCTCTGCAGCTTTTTTAATCCCCGTCTCGTCCTCCTCAGCATCTGGATTCAGTCCGATGATGTCGAACCTGCGAGTCGTGTCATAGCTTTATGACATCAGACGCAACATTTGGGGAGGCGTCTTGGCAAAAACACAAAGATGGAAGCCAAACTCACCAGGAGGGCATTGCCATGTTCATGTTGAGGGTGACTGGCATGACAGGTCTGGCACAGTAAGCAGTTACAGGAAAAATTACCAGGAGTGGCAAGAGTATCACACACATGTACATGTTGCCTGAAGTGTTAACAGTTGTGTATTTTACATACGCATGAGGGCAAATGTATTTCACATGAGGGGTCCTGATCCCAGCCAGAGCTTCAGCCCAACCATGCCTGATTGAAATGAGAATAAGCAATAACTACTTGAAGAAAATCTATTTAAAAAAATAAACAAAACTTTCATTTATATTATGCTGCACTATTGTGAAATTGACACACCTATGTAGTTTAGTCAGGTGTGTGTTGCTTACCCTGTGTCTCCCAGGCCATGGAGGAAGATCACCTGTAAATTCAAAGGCATGGGTAAGTCATCACCCTGCATTATGCAGAAAAAAAAACTTAAACATGTATCAGACTACACCAGGCCATAAATCAGGGGCGCACAAGTCCGCTAGAGCAGACTCTGGGCATTTAACTGCTCTAATACACCTATTAACCCTGGTAAATAACTGACGAATTGAATCAAGGGCGTTTGAGCAGGGAAATCGGAAAACTGTTGGACACAGGCCCTCCAGGACTGAATCTGTGCACCCCAGAATAAGAGGCTCTATCCCTTAGTGCCCTGGTGCTGTTACTATACCAGCGTCACTTACCGCCGCTGTAGCCTTGCGGGCAGCGGGGACAATCGCAGGAAGCGGTGCTGACATATTATTACCACACATGCAATGAACTGGTGGTTAACATTCAATAAGACAAGTGAAAATTCAACAGCTAGCTAGTTAGCTAACTATATAGCCAAAAGCTACCGACCAAAACTACTGATAGAGGCTATCGGTATCGACAGCAAATTATGACCGTAATGAGAAATAAAATTACATTTGTTAAAGATAATATAATGCAAGATTCGTCGACTGACAATTTTCTGATTAACGACTCCAGTTAATGGAGTTCAAAAATAGGCTAGTCAAAAGGCATACCCGACCCTTCACGCTAATGTCCCGTATTGACAGGATAGCAGATCTCAGTCCAGCCCGTTGTCTTCCTTCATTATGTGGCATAGACTGTGTATGATCGAAATAGCTGATTCTGGATCAGCACTCCTCAGCAATTTCGACAATCAACAACTCCGGTATTGACAGCGGAAGTCCCGCCTTTAGTCCGATCTCGTTTGTCTCCTGATTGGAACATTTGTGATTAAATTAGCTGGCAATCCGCACTTGCTATTGGTTTATTAGCTACCTACACTGGCAGGTTGCTGGAAGTTTGAGTGTGTTAACTAGCTAGCTATCATGAACATTGAACAAACCGTTACGTTGACGTTGTGAACATTCTCTACATGCAATTTTACATGTATTGCGCACAAATATAATGCTGTTCATACTGTGTACCTTTTGTTTTAGGGCCTAACAGATATCTAAAATAACTTCAGTGTCCTCTACAGAAGGGGATGTAGCTCAGTGGTAGAGCGCATGCTTTGCATGTATGAGGCCCCGGGTTCAATCCCCGGCATCTCCAAGGGATTTCCTTTTCGAGTGGGTTATAAAATATAGCCGTCTAACACTTTTAACAGTTCTATGCCCACACGATTTGGAACTCATGATATACTTTAAACAAATGTGTTCATTCGTTTATTGTTAATTATGCCCTCGAGAAATTATTTTATCACCTATCAAACTTTTTGTTATAATTATTTACATGTAACTTATGCGTAACGACTAGATACCTTTAAATGTGCACTGTCATTTCAGATTTTACTACACTAAAAGCCAATAAAGACATTAGCTAGCTAGCTACATTCCTAGTATTTCTAGCTAAATGTTTTTCCGGTGCGCTATACCACGTGCATATCCGCCATGATACTTGCCCTTGAAAGTTGACTGGCTAGCTAGCAAATGAACAGTTAAGCAAATGTCTACGTCCAAGACTATCGGGGGAAAAACTCTAGATATTGTGAAAAATTTACCGAGGATAACACTAGCCAATCTTCGACCAAATCCTGGTGCAAGGAAACATGTAAGTCCAATGATCAGTGTAAATAAGTGACAATTCTCTTAGAGCAGAATAATCGGTTACCTTGTTGGCTAGCTAGCTAAAACCAACAGATTCAGTTTCAGCTGATAACAGGTTGTAGCTATAAAATGTGCAGTCTATGTAATTCATTTGAATAGGTCTTTATTTGTTTAGTTTTAACTGCAAGCTCATATATTCATGTTTTCATTCATGCAGCTGTATTATCCCAGCTAGTCAGCTGCTCAGCGAGGCAACCATAGATGTGTTGTGAAACATCACTTGAGATTGACTAGGAATGTTAAGTGTTACTTTTAACAGTGTCGTCTACATTTTAAGCGACCAGCAGATTCAGCAACATATCGGTACCCCCCAATAACGACTTGGTCTTCTGTAACGGTAGCTACTAAACGAACATAACCATCGAATGTAACTTACACTGCCCGGTATTTTTCATTGAACATCGCTGTCATGATGCACAGTTGCAGACAAATCCTTGTCATGGGTGTTCAGAATGAGAATGGTGTAACCCCACAACCACAGAAAACGCATTAGCTGCACAATATACTGATGTCTGCGTGTGAAAGTTCAGTTACCTTGTCGCTGCTAATGAGCTTAGATAGCTAGTTTTGGTGTGACAAACTCTTGTACACAGACCACGAGATGTGCTCCATTATCTAAATTGTAATAATTAATTTACAATAAATGTTCACATTCACAGATAATGTCTGCATTTGGTAATGTCCAGTCCAGAATTTGAAGTAAAGGCATATATATTGGAATAATTATAGCCCTTGGGTGATGAACTCAGCAATTTCAAATTTTGAACTGGACATTATACATATCATCATCTCTATATGCAAGTTATAGGCTAAAAATGTTCAGGCATCTGAAACAAATCATAGCTGTATTTTTTGGTGTAATCCTGCCTAAAAATTGTATCCACATCATAATAAATGTTTCTTACCTGTAGAGGACTTCTTGCATACATTTGTATGTGTGCTCTACCAATTTAATGGAAGTTGCTGTAGTCTTTTTCATGTAGTGTTATTAAAATGCTTTTAAACACTTGAAAATAAACATTTAGTATCCCTTTTAAGAATATGCTGTCGGCACAACGCAGTCATTTTGTAAAGGAGGATGCTGCACAGAGCTAGTGTTCCCCTGTTCTACAGAACCCAATGCATGAAGTCAGTGCCTCAAAGGCCTTGTTCGCCATCAGTAATGCACTGAGTAGTCAGAAGATTAACAAGAGGAAAGGAAGCATGTACAAACTTCTCAGTTTACCAGTTACACTTGACTTGTTTCCATATGTGAAAGTGTGCCGTGTGTTTTTTGATGTGTGCGCGCAGGAAAAGCGGCGGGGCCGTGGCATGCATGGCGGCAATAGGAGTGGGCGGGGCCATAAAGGTGAACGACAGCGTGGTAACCGCCCTCGCCTGGGCTTTGAGGGAGGGCAAACTCCGTTCTACCTGGTTGTTCCTAAATACGGCTACAACGAGGGACACAGGTAGGATAACGAGCTGTGCTGCTTTGCTAAGGCTGCAAAGTGGGGACAAATTACTGTTTGAGATTGCCATACATTGGCCCAATGTTGCAGTAATAATTGACAAAATGTATATTGCACAGGACTGTTGTTCACTGGGGTATACTTAAAAGGCTTAGTTTTTGCATTGTCCCAGTTTTGCACCATTCTAAACTGTGTGTGTGTGTGTGTGTGTGTGTGTGTGTGTGTGTGTGTGTGTGTGTGTGTGTGTGTGTGTGTGTGTGTGTGTTGCCAGCCGTCGGCCGCAGTACCCTCCGCTGTCCTTGCGGAGGTTGCAGTATTTGATAGATCTTGGCCGTGTGGACCCCTCTCAGCCCATAGACCTCACCCAGCTGGTCAACAGCAGAGGGGTTACCATACAGCCTCTGAAACATGACTATGGAGTCCATCTAGTAGATGAGGTGTGTGGGGAGGCGGGTACATAGACCAGTTTATTAACTTAAGTATGCACTGAGTCAGATTGTCCAGAGGAGGGCAGCATTAGTCACCTTTTAAGTCACCGTTGTGGCTCTATTTAGCTCTCTTCTTTTTGACTTGATTTAATGTGTCTCTTTCTGTGTTTGTGTGTGTGTGTGTGTGCATGTACATGCATTTATTCAAGGGAGCTGATAAATTCTGTGCTAGGGTGAACCTGGAGGTTCAGCGAGCATCAGAAGCAGCTATTGCTGCAGTGGAGCGTAATGGTGGTGTAATCACCACCAGCTACTATGACCCTCGCAGTTTACGTGAGTCATCAGCCATACATACACACACTTACACAGCTACACTCTAAACACAGTACACAGACCTCTTACCTGTGGTACCTGTCTTCGGGAACCATCTTGGGGCTGTTCCAGTAAAGTCTGCAGATTTTTGCAGAGCTCAACCTTTTTCACTAATGACCATAGTTCATCAAAGAAAGACTTTGATTATTGAAACCAGAAGTGTGTCTGCAGAGCTGGCCCCAAAAATCTTCATTCACCAGGACCTGCCAGACATTCATACTATTAGTTACTGCTAACTCTCCGTTCGTGATTCCCATCCACTGTGATGCATCACACTAACTTGTGCAATTGTGTGCGTGTCTCTGCAGACATCCTCATTAAACCAGTGCCGTTTTTCATGACTGGCCAGCCCCTTCCCAAGCGAATGTATCCTGGTGAAGACCTTCTCCCGTACTACACAGATGCTAATAACCGTGGTTACCTCGCCAACCCAGAGGAGATCCAGGCTGCCCGGCAAGCACTAGCAAAGAAATATGGCTACACTTTACCAGATGTTTCACTGGAGACTGTGTGCAAAATGCTGGCAGAGCGGAAGGACCCCCGACAGATATTTTTTGGTTTGGCACCGGGCTGGGTGGTAAACATGACCGAAAAGAAGATCCTGAAACCCACCAACAAGGCCTTGTTGGAGTATTATAGTTCATAATGTTTCATGTAACTCATTCACACCCAATAAATATGCAGATTTTGTTGAATAATACTTGAATATGTAAATATGTTATTTACATTCATTAGTAATAAATATAACTGAATGTTGGCTTATTTTTTTTATTGTGAACATACATGCTTAGACAATCATACATGACTTATGTGGGTATTTCGCAGATAAGCTTGTGTGGAAGAAATGTTGATGGGACCAGGTGAGAGGGAAATGGGAAAAATAAGAACTATTAGGGTCCGAAAACAGGAACCAGCTGCAATGGTGTGGGTCTATTATATGTGTGCATGTAGACCGACAAGGCAAGCGGCTGTGAACGTAGTATTACTCACCTACAGCTGTATCCTGGCCTCCGCCTTCAGTCAGCACGGAACCACGGGTCTGCGTTACTCAGTTAAAACCCGCTGCGAGCAAGCGACTCTATTCTAGTGGAGAAGACTTAGATATTTGCGAAATAGGCAGGGCCCATCAGAATTACTGTACCGGCATATTTCCTGCATATTTTCCAAATGAGAGTCCGCGATGGCATCATAAAATGCCCTAGGGAGCAGCAGGAACGACAAATTCTTGAAATTCTGTTTGAATTCCAACAGAGCACATGAGAACGCTAATGGAATAACGAAAAATTAAATGTCATAAATAGTTCGCTCAACCTAACAAAACTATTATTCCAATAATCCTTTATGAATTGTCTATATAGTATTTATAAAACAGGTAATTTATAGCCATTTTGCCTCAGAACATTTACAGTGATTACATATTAAGCTATCCTAAACTGCCTACGCGTTATGATATTTTTAAACTAAAATCTGTATTTACTATATCCTTGGCATATAAATTACATATATTATCAGGAAATTTTGTAAGGACACAAATCTTTTTTCAAATGCGTTACATTATAGTCCATTTGCAGGGTTCCCGTCTATATATAGCGCGTGCTTACAGATATTGTCATAAGGGACGCGGCCTCAGCCTGCTGCTGTGCTGAGTTATCGAAGGAAGCACATGTTTGTGTTATGTGTGTGTGACCGAGGAGAGATGTTGCGTAAACCTAATGATTCTCTTTCTTTATACCCCCTTAACAGGATGCAGACGCATTCATTTCAACTGGATCTTTATTACTACTACTGAAATCAACCAAAACATTATTTTAATTATTATGCCCCATGTAACTATCGATACGTATTTCGTTCACCACTATTTCAGTATTTAACTGAGTAACTGGAGTCCTTTTTGTAACAAACTCATGCACTACTGTGCAAATCGGTCTAGAATATGGGGTCTCGAGGTGCAAGCGCGGGGTTACACGAGGGTGGGTCATGCGCCCCATGATGGAGTGTTTTCCTGCCGCCAATAATAAACTGACTCGACGCGAGGAGATATTTACGTGGCCAGAAAAGGGCAGGAAAAGCGCCCCGAATCCTTTCAGCGAAAATCTCTAAATAAATCAAAATCTCAGGAAAACGAGCCTACAATCGCTGTTTATGAGCGACCACCAGCGCTTATCTTCAAAGCAGCAGAGAGGCAGTTTGAGCGCGCTGTGAGACTGACAATACGAACCGACATCTGCGGGTGCGTGGTACGTGCGAGCGCGCGCGGGAGCGTTTGTGTGAGAGAGTAAAAAATTAATCTGAGCGCTGCGGTGCACGCCTGTTAACTAAGAATTCAAGTGTATAGTCATTTGGGAAGACAAACTGTATACAATGCACAAGCATTTAAACCAGTTAGGCTTCACATTCATTTGGCACACATGGTGAAGGTAGACAGCACAGAGTTTGATTCAAGTCTTGTTGCCTTGTAATAGTGATCTTCTGTCTCACTGGGTCATCATTTGCTTTATTTAGGTAGCCTGATTAAATCTCCGAACAGAAGCCTGACTCAATAATAGAGAAAAAAGACTGAAAAAATAGGCTTTTGAGTTATTTATCTGAAACAATTTGCATGTAGTCTATAGCTGATGAACTAATCAAGATGACGTAACTAATTCAGTGAAGGTTATAATGCTGTGTTTCCTGTATACAAAATAAACCATCAAATTGATCAAAAAACTTTTTATTTTTTAGTCATTCTTTTCCATGAAATGCTGCTTGCACTGAAAAGAAGCAAAGGATTTAGCGATATACAGTTTAATGGAAAAACTTCACAACTAAGGTAATAAGTGTGTGTGTGTGTGTGTGTGTGTGTGTGTGTGTGTGTGAGGGATGCCTCTTTGTATGCTTATATGTTAGGATCAGAGCTGAATACAGTGCAGTAGCCTGCTGTGACATACAGTAGTAGATCACAGTTGGTTGAGAGGTGAACAATAGTTTCAGGAGGGCCAGTGTCTGATAATGCCGTCTTATCACATAGGCAAACCAGAATACAATTCCACATTAGCACTGAATGCTAGTGAGTTATAAATTCTAAACTCTTCCAGGACTGCACCTCCAGCTGAAGCTGCAAGAACGTAATTAAGTGAAGGGTCAGTGGGACATGATCTGTGAGCTTGAATGAGTCAGTGGTTTATTATTCAGGGTATGAGGTATTTTTTAATTTCATACTTCATGGAGAGTCAATCACCCCACCATGTCCCTTTGGGACTGTAAGAATTTTTAAATGCAAAACCACTTAGAAAATTAGTTCAGATTTCAATAAATTATTCAAATTTCAGGTGTGTGTATTTGTGTGTAGGTTTATTATGTACTTTAGGAGGTGGGGTGTCATTGTGTTTCACTAATGAGGGCTCTGCAAGCACAGTGCCCCAGGGGTCTTGTAATCCTCAACTTGTGTATATGTCTGTGTGTGAGTGTGTGTGTGCACGTGTCAGGGTCTGTGTGTCTGTGTCTGTGTGTGTGTGTGTCTTACAGACTAGACTCCTGTTTGAGGAGGGGGCGTGGGCCAATACACTCAGACTGTGTTCGTACTCACCTGCTTATCTGGTGGAATGGGAGAGAGGATGAATTGATCACTGCTTATTTACCTACCTGATTCCACTACCTGCTGACACAATCACAATGCAACAGTGATACAAACACAATGCCCATTTAATGCAGCACTATATGGAAGTGCAGTAGTATCTCTCTTTCTCATGCACACACACACACACACACACACACACACACACACAGACTGCTTGTGATAAAGCCGTCTACGGAAATGTGACACTACATATGGCATTAAACACATGGTGTCCTTTCTCCTTTGTCTTTCCTCTGTCAAACCTCCAGACCTTACAAGCAACCTGGCATTCAGACCTCTGGTTTTCACATCTGAAGACGTTTGTAAGGCCAAACTTTCATAATACACACACTCTGGTTTTACCACATATTATGCATACATACAAAATCACACTGCTTGCGAATATAAAACATCTCTCCAAAAAGTCTCAGAATAAGCTCACATAGATGTTGTCTCCACACAGTCTGGTACAGAGTTTACAGTCAAACCATCCATCCAGAATCAGCCCAGCTATTCACTCCATATTATCCAACGTGTAAATCCAACCAGCTCTGTCAGACCCAGTATTTCCAGCCTGTATCCCAGTAAGAGTGATCTCTGAGTGAGGTAAGAGTGGTCGGCTCTCGAGAGCTCCTTGCAGACTCTGGCTCTGTTCTGTTCTGACACTTTTCTGCTCAGACACATATATGACTGTTGTCCAATACAATGGAACATTGTGTTCAAGACAATCCCCATTCACACACCACAGAGGCCATTCAATTACACACAAACCAGCTCTGGATTACTACATTCCAAATGATTTGAGCCAATAGTAAACACATGTACATGCAAGTGCACACACACACACACACAGACACACAGACACACACACACACACACACACACACACACACACACACGTGCATGCACACACAAAAACATATATATCAAACTTTCTCATATATAAATACATTAATTTCAATACAATATGACAATTGTATGTATTATTATATTTTATTAATGTGTTATATTGTTAATGTATTTATGTATCTAAATGTACATACTAGATAAGTTGTTACATATTATTCCTAATTATGTATCTAAACGTATTAAGAAGATACATTTGAATCGAAGTGAGGTTCTTCATAGGAGCAATCTTTGCTCAAAGATTCCATGATATTTGCTGGATCTGTGAAAGTGTCTACCGAAACTAACATTATTCTAGTCACGCTGAGCTGCTCGTACTAATTAACTAACCCCATTATCGCTCTTAACAGCAGCGCGCGGCCTGTGCTCGCTTTCACGCTCATATGTGGATTCCAGACTTAAATTCAACAGCGCGTGAACAAGGCTAGTTTTCAGATGAAAAGGGAATCATTTATTAGTGTAAACACGCATTAGGAGAGAGAAAGAATGTGTATTGGTCTACTGTCATTTCGCCTCTTTCACATGTAAATTCTTACATCATAAGAAGTGAATTCACATTTGGGAGATGTATATGCTTGGCTGGAGGACGTACATATTTGTGGTGATTTCTTTATCGGCACGACACTAAACTTACATCATACATTTCATCTTGAGAGGTATCATGTTATTATCTTAATCGTATGTATAGGCCTCATCAAAGGATCCTTCAACTGATTAATCGAATCAGAGAATTAAACCGTATTACTCTCTTATCAGATGTAGCCTGATCGATATTTGAATCAACCCAGCTTCCTGACGTTGTGCACATTTCAGTTTATAAACCCTGCCATTTGTTGCTAATTGTGGCACGAAATAGCAGTAGCCTGAGCTACCGATCAGTTTAATTCTTATGTCTCTTCGCTTTCTGACGGGTCATAATGTAGTTATGTGAGCTCTTCTTTAAAGCCTTTTACGGCATTTCATCATAATCATTACTGCTGATCGAAGATCAAATTAGCCTCCAATTAACAAATACTCAATCATCTGGGTCTCGAGAACTCGATGATAAAACAAGTCGCTCCACTTCAATTCGATTACCCACAGTATCATTAGACTGTCTAACATGTATTATTCTTAAATCGTATCGATTAACGCACACTCGTCTGTGCATTGTCAGAGGGGGACAGGTTTCGCTGCGCCGGCGCGCAGACATGGGCCAGACCATAAGATAAAAATCTAAACCTTGATCACTCCCGTCATTGAATTAACTGTGAGGCCAGTTCTGAATGGATGACTGTGTTTGATCAAGGTGTCAACGCGGTCCATGATTCTATTATGGGTGCCATAGCTTTCCAAATCGGAGTCTCACACAAGAGCAACAGGTGCAGTAGACAAGTCCAAAGTATAGGCGCTTGTTTTGCTGTCTTGTGCTGTGCGATTAGGTAGCAAGTAAATGACATAAACGCACACAGTTTGTACTCTTGTACTACGCATATTTTTTGAGCAAAAAGTATATATTTTAGGTAGTTAAAACAACTGTTGGCTCGCTGTTTCAAGGGAAACCTGTCACCAGATTTGAGCGCTGAATTCGAGTATTTTCATAATCACCAGCACCTTGTGCTTCCCAAGAGAAAACGTGTTGGAACAAAACGCATTGCCCCTCTACCACTCCAAGCCCAGGTTTCCTTCCGTACCGTTTCAGATTTCCGCGTGCAATCTTATCGTTGCCCAAAAGCGGGGGTTGGCAAAATAACCTTCACACATGTTCCTTAACATCTCAGTCCACCCAATATCGCACGCACATCTGTCATTACGCGGGTTTATAATGGAATACATCCATGTGATGAACTAGTTTCTATGGCCATGTACTGGGCCAGAAAGAGTTCAAATACAAGTTCTTCTAAAACACAGCGAGAGGTGATATTTCGAAATCGCACTGAACACGCACTCTCATTTGTGAGACCGGTAAATATTGATATATAGAGGCTATATTAAAATACATTAGCTTGCTCTTGGTTAAAGTGAACGTATTGTAAATCCAGGAAATGGAGGTAAAAATGGTCTAAAATTGGAATAGCCAAAATGATTTGTGTGTGAATGACGTAGGCCCGTGTTATTAACGTCTCTGAACGTCAGTTACTGTAAAGGGCCTTAAAACAGGTTAAAACCGCAATTAAAAAACATTCAAATTACTTTTAATTCCCTTATTTCAAACATTTATAATAAAAATCTTTAATAAAATGCTCTTAAATAGTATTTTGAATTCACCACGTCTGTGTTGTATTGCTGTTTTACAACTGTAGACGTTGTGTATCATATTTAAAATGGACGTCATCATCTACACAAAAACTTTTAGAAAAATATTGTTTGGGATATAAGGATTTTTGACTTTGATTTTGAGGTAGATTTTTTTCTCGGTCTGGGTCTAGGTCGACCATGAGCTTCAGAGTTATCACTGAGGTGGGAAATCTGTCAAGCTTCACACCTTTAATCCACTCCTCTGTACGCCCATTGGTCCGCGCTCCGCTTAAAGTCACTCTGGACCTTTGGGGTCGACAAAGGAGAATTCTAAAGGCAATCATGTACTTTGACAGAATACTCCCTAGTCTCGATATGGGAGCTGTGAAAGAGACGATTGAGAAAGAGCGGTGTTATTACGCTCCTCCGAAGCAGCACGAGCCTTCTTTGACTGCACGCTCCCCCGTCTCACGGCCTTCGAGTCCGTTGTCGGTAGATTCTGAGCTTAGCTGTTCAAGCCCGGAAGCCAAACCGACGACGGAAACGCGCGTGAGAAGGCCCTTGAACGCCTTCATCATTTGGACGAAAGAAGAACGCAGACGTCTTGCGCAGCTTAACCCCGACCTGGAGAACACTGACCTCAGTAAAATACTTGGTAAGTATGCAGTCACGCACACACACACACGCACGCAGTTTGTGTTTGCTGATTGATCAAGCATGTAATGGTCTGTTCGGATAAAATTTAAAAGCAAAGTGTACCAGTCATTTCAAAGCTTAGCAGTTAAGCTCTTGTACCATATCTTCTTTTGTTGTCTTTTTGTAGGTAAAACATGGAAAGCTATGTCTCTGGCTGAGAAGCGTCCATACATGCAAGAAGCGGAACGACTGAGAGTCCAACACACTATCGACCACCCCAACTACAAGTACCGCCCCCGCAGACGCAAGACCAATAGGCGTGGCGGCAAGACGCCTCCAAGCGAGGGCAGCACCTCCTCTAACCTCCACCTCAGCTATATGCTCCAAAACCAAGGCCTCCAGTATACATACCCACACTCACATGCTCTCTCCAGTTCATACGCACACTCGCCTGGCCTGGCTTTCCCGAGTCACCCCGCTCCGCTTCAAACCGGTTCGACGTACACAAATGGAGGGATGATGTTCTCTGACGGAGCAGGGTTCTTGAACTCGTCCTTTGCGTACCCGCAGCAAGCTATGTGCTCAGCGGAATCCCAGCCATACTACAGTTCCCAGCATGCAGGGCAGCAGAGGGGAGAGAACCAGGATTGGCGAAGGACAGAGGTGTGCGCGTGCGTGCTGTGTTCTGGAGGACCATCACTAGAGTTTTACCTGGAGCAAGTCCGGGTGGATATGCTAGACCAGCTGGACCGCAGTGAGTTTGACCAGTACCTCAATCCCCTCCAGCCTAAAGAACAACACTGACCATAAATGGTATAAAATAACCACAGTTAGTCAGTTATACCTTCACCTCTGCCTCAAATGAAGAAATACTGCCTAAGATCAAATCACAAACTGGCCTGTTATATCAATTTTTTTCTTTTATTGTTGCTGCTAAAATTCCCCTTTTACTGTGTAATTGTGAATATGTAATGTATAAAAATATTCATATTTATTTATGTCACTTAGTGGTGGTTGCCTTGAGAAAGAATAAATCTATACTAAATCAGTATAGTTCATTGTACTTTTGGAAATGTGTATTTATTACTTGTTTATTTGAACATTCAACTTGGAGTTGCTATAAATAAAGATTAAATATAATTCTGTGTTTTTCAGCTCTGAATAATTTTGAAAAATTATAGAATGGTTCTGTGTACTTCCTTATGGTCCAGAAATGTCTCAAAGTTCACAAGAGGTCAGAAAACAGAGGTCCTGCTATTCTTGTATTGTTTCATTTAGGCCTATTTGTTTAAATGGTTGATCAGGTCAGGATCATGATGTTGGTTGGCTAAAGAAAGCTGTTGAGCAATTTCCCATGTTTCTTGAACTAATCATATTTTCCTCACCAGTTATTTATATAGTTTCACCAGAAAAAAAACATTGTTGTAAATAATAGCTGTAAGGAATTTTGAGATACCTGTGAACTAAAGGATTTTGAATCATGTGGGGTTCTTCAAGACAAGTTAATTAGCTGGTCAAAGCCCATACAAATGTTTGTGCTCTGGGTGGAGGCACAGATGTCACTCAAAGCATGTAGACCCCTGAAAATCCCACCCACCCATGTCAGAATACAATTCACATCCAGAAATAAACACTACATGAAATACTGAATTATTTTACATTGCCTTCATTGCTTCATTGTCTGTATAAATGCCTGACCATTGCTTGTATTAATACTACAGCTTACTACAATTATTGCTATTATTATTACAGTTGCAATTAAATGTAACTGCTAAATATGCAAACATTATGTTACACAATGGATTATAGGATTGTAATGTGGGACAAAAATATAATATATAATTCTGCAACATATCCACCAGCATGGTGAATAACGTTATAAAGATCAGGTATTAGCTGAACTAGTGACTAGTGGCGTCTTAGTTATTTCTGCCTCAAACGTTCAGTTGATTTTATGTAGCATTATATTCTCAGTGCACACTTTCACTTCCACAGCTATCTGGGGAATTTAAGGCATTTGGACCTTGATATGTAAGATATGTAAAGGATGAAGGTAAATACTGCACAGTGAAATACAAAAGTTCAACAACATTTCCATAGTGGAATGTGAAAGATTGATTGTGTAAGATCTCAGGTTTACTACTTGAGTTTAAACATAAATGAACTTTAATAAATGTGCTTCAATTACATTGTTAAAATAACATTGTCCTCACTCACATTGTCATATCACATTTACATGATGAAAGCAACATTTTGTTATTAGTTTACATCTGCTTAATATTCGACATATTTTTGTCCTAAAAATGAACTAAACTCTTATCACTCAGACAGAAGTAGTAATTTGTTCCCCTGTTGGATGACCTTAGTGCACATAGGTTAAGTATGTAGTTGTGTAAGGGAATGCTCATGCTTAACTTCTTTGGTGGAAAATGGTACAGTACAGAATGGTAGATGGAAATAAAGGTAAATCAAACAAGTGTCACACATTTTCACAATGGATATATGTTCTCCTTCATTAAAGTGAACTAACATTTGACTACTAGGTTTTTGAGTGGTTTTTACAAACTTGATAAAGAGATGATGTTCTTATATTGATGTGACACTATCAGACAGGGTTAATAATTGATTAGCCTACGAAAAGATTCAGGGATTCAGGAGTGTGATGTTTGCTGAACCTCTCAACATCGATCGTCTTCCTTTGTGGGTGAGAGTTTGTGTCTTTGATCTCTCTGGTATTTTTATACCCCAAGAGACTGGTGACTTGACGCTGAAGGTGAGTGTTTATGTGCGTGTGTGTGTGTGTGTTTGTGTGTGTGTGTGTGTGTGTGTGTGTGTGTGTTTGTGTGTGTGTGTGTGTGTGTGTGTG
>JAOXYF010000017.1:1598526-1621391 GCA_028565775.1 Sternarchorhynchus goeldii
TCATTTTAACTGGTTTTACTTAGTTTCTTGGTATTAATGAGGCTATTTCACTGGATACAAAACATCAAAATAATCTTACTTACAGGCTCACTTTACACACACACGCACGCATGCCATAAAAACACAGTCTTAAAATGTTCCAATGAGGTAAGGGTTTAGTCAGAACTTTCCTGTTCTTGTTCTTGCCTGATGAGGTAAAAATAAACCTTATTTCTTGGTTATAAAAGTCTCTCGACTGGGTGACGGTGGAGGGTGTACAAGAACTATCTGTAAGAGTTTAAAATTTGATCAAGTTGAAGAAACAGATCATTTTCATTGATCAGTGTATTTGCTTTGTGCTAAGATTTTTTGTTCTCACTTTTGTACACTTGATGTTTCAGAAGTCCTCCATCTGTCTAAAACATCCTGTTTCTTTGTTTCTTTGGATGCCTAGTTTACTTTACTACAATTTTAAATATTTCTATTATCTTATATAAATATTTAAATATAAATATTTAAATATGTCTACTATCTTATATATATATATATATATATATATACACATACACATCTTCATTGCAATTTCAGTGTGTCTTAAAAATAGGTTTTGGATGTTGCCTTTGATATATTTACGAACAAAAAGATTGTTCATTGTGTTTAATATTGGAGCATTGGTGGAAGTTTCCAAGAGCACCTGCTCACATTTCCTCATTATAAGGACTGTCTAGGCGACTTACCCTTTGAAAGATTAGCTGAAACATCCTCACTTACTCAGGAAACAAAGTTCACTCAAATTCACAGTGCTTCCACTACTCTGGGAAAGACAGAAGGATTTCCTCCTAAATAAGAATACATCAAAATAAAACTAAATAAAGAAGGCCACACCATAACACAGGTCACACACCTTTGTTGGAGTAAGTCTTTGGTGTGTGTGTGTGTGTGTGGGAGGGGGGTGAATGTGTGTGTGTGTGTTTCTTTCCCAGGCTTCAGAGAGGAGTCACAGCTATGTGCCTGTTTATCATTCAAGTTCCACATTAGCACCTGAGCAGAACAGGAACAGACACACAAGCAAAAGCACATTTTGTTTGTTGTTTTTTCTTCTTGCTTTCTGTGGTTAGGATGTGGTTGGGGTGTTTGAATTAGACAACACCTCAGAGGGGGAAATAGTCTGACTCCAATAAGACCTTTTGTTCAAGTAATCTTTGGAAGAGTTTTGGACTTTGGTATAAAACCGCAAATATCTTGTAAAATAGATATGTACATCTTTTCATCTTTTAACTTGAGTTTGTCTAAATATGTTTTCTTACTGACAATATTTTCAATAAAACAAAAGTCAAGAATCTTTGTTGGAACTGGCTTTATGTACAAAAAACTAGGTAAACACTTACCTCAGTCAACGGGAAGGGGAAGTGTAACAGAAAAATCCTTCGAACGATTAAATTAGGCCTAGAATCTTGGACATTAGCCTTTGACGTTTCGGGCTAGACTGCCGGGCGCATGCTCACTGTATTTATAGAAAGCCTTTGACATACTTAATGATTTATTACTTTTCTATTCAGGCTAATAAAATTCGCCGCATAAAATAATTAATGTGAGAAGGTGGACGGATTTGTCTAGCGCACGTGAACTTTGTTGTTTACCCGTTAGAGGGCACTCGCGTGCTGCCGAAACACTCGCGCGCATCGCATCAAGTCGTTTTGGATCAACGGTGGAATTAGCTCCATTCGCGGATAAATGGTTGAAGATATTCCTGTGGCTTCACAGTAAAAACAGTGTAGTTAATAGTTTTAGATTGTTAAACTATTAAATATAAATTAATAATAACATGACGTTTTGTTCAAATGAAAGGTAGAGTTATCTTGGATGGGTTTTTTTAAGTTTTCCCTTAATTGAGGGGTAGGAACTAAAAGGAGGGAATCATTTTTTTTATTATGAGTGTGTGGCTGGGAGGTGAGAGGGTGTGTGTGTGTTTGAGCTTGCACGTATGTGTGTAGGTTAGATTTATGGAGAGCAGGCTAAGGTGAGACTATTGTTCTGTTGTAATCTTCTCTGATGGCTGTTTCCTTATGACACAAAAATGGGTGTATGTATATCTGTGCTTCTGTCAAAACATTTATCTTTGCAAGCTTTAATATTTTAGTTTGAGAGGAGTTTTCATCTGTATGTGTGTACCATTGTCTGCATGTCACATGCCTTTGCCTGCGTGTGTGTGTGTGCACTCATGCCATCGTTCTTTAGAAAGGCCTTTGTATAACCTGGGCAGTCTAGCATACTGGCATGATGTGGGGTTCCAGGTCAGCATGGTCGGGAATTCCAGTGGAAGCGCGGTCAGGACCTGGAGCAGTGAGGAGCCCAGCAGGAGGAAGTGCTTTGCCAGGAGTCAGCTCTGGGCCTGGAATCTCTGTTTCCTCCTTAAAATGCTCTGGAGGAGTGTGGAATTCTCCCTCTGTCAAGCACAGGCTGAGTTTTCATCTTACTTTCCAACACATCCACTTACAGAGGCAACTCATGTCAGGCATGCTTGTGAAATAGACAGAAGGTGAAAAGAATGAGAGAGAAAGGGAGGTTGGCTGGAAGGAAGAGAAAATGTGTGTGTGTGTGTGTGTGTGTGTGTGTGTGTGTGTGTGTGTGTGTGTGTTTGTGTGTGTTCATCCTGTATGTGTCCCGGATAGTTTCCCAGTAAGTGCTCTGGGATCTGGAGCCGGCGCCCAGACTGCAGTGAAGGGTTAAATATAGAGGCAGACATTCAGTTCAGATATCTCAGTACTGCACAGCTTAGAACTAACAGGGATGGCACATCAGACTCTGCCGTGTGTGTGTGTGTTTATGTGTGTGTGTGTATAAGTGTGTAAGCCTGTGGGTTAATTTAACAGTTGAGTTTTCATGTTGATTAAGCAATATGAGTTTTCTGACATAAGACACATTTCTCTCTCTCTCACACACACACACACACACACACACAGTCTGATGTGCCATCCCTGTTAGTACACACACATATACGTACAGTCTCTTATCAGTAGCAGGAAAGGAGCTTGCTCTACTGGATGTTTGACATTCCTCCTCTCACTTTTCTTTTGGGAATGGGACAGACTCAGCACACCGGCATTCCAAAGTTCTTCTATTCCTCCAGGTCCAACATTCTTTCCCTATGTAAATATACAAAGGGAACATGTGCACATTCCGAATGATCTCTGCTCTTGTGGGTAATGGTAGTTCTTTGATCTTATTCCACTTTATTGCAGCATCAGGTGAGAGTCAAACTCAGGGTATGTGCACCTTTCCTGTATTTGTTTTTTTTTTGCATGTAATATATGGTGTATAATACTTATCTGTGCAGATTCTGAATTAATGCTTTATCTCTAAAAATAGACTTATTTCTTGCTTGTTGTTATATGATTGTCGGGATGAGATCATATGTTCTCACCCTCTGTCTCTCTCTCTCACACACACACACACACACACACACACACACACATATGTGTGTGAGTGAGTGTGTGTATATATATATATATATATATATATATATATATGCACACATGTTCTTTATTTTTTGCTTTGCTGCCATCATCTGTAGTTCAGAAAGAAAGTATTGTTTAATCTTTTTTTAAAAAATTAATAATCAGAACTAATCAGAGCAGGGTGGTCTACTGTGGTTTCGTCATTCTTCTCTCTCTCTCTCTCTCTCTCTCTCTCTCTCTCTCTCTCACTCATTTCTCGTATTCTCATATGGCAACTCACACACACACACACATACACACACACACACACACACACACACACACACACACACACACAGTCTTGGCTTATCCTTCTTATGCTTGGACAATGAGATTAGGCACAGGCTCACTGACCTCTTGGACCTGAAACACAGAACCAGAGCTGGGTCACTGACAGGACCTAACAGTGAAGCTGCCTACAGCAGAGCACTACTCAACAGATCATCAGACACTTCGATTATGTTCTGATTTTAATATACAGATCTCATTTTTTATTTTTATTTGCATGACAAATAAGACACAAAGATTGTCATGAAAACAAATACGAAAGCTCTTGCTTCTCGTGAGTTCTTTAATCGCTCGTGCACACAAATGTAAACATGCACATGTGTGTAAAGACCTCTCTCGGTGCAGATGGGATTAGCACTGAGTACAGATTAAGCAAATTAGCACTTAATCCATGACCCAAAATAACCCCAAGCCTCCACAACTGAGTTCCACAGTCCAGCATGAGAGAGGCAACAAGCTGGCTTTCTCCTCTTCCCAACATTGTCCTCAACATGGGATATCTGGTGAGTGTGAAAATACTTATCGAGAGCATTATTACAGAATGAAAACGAAGATGTGTGTGTCGACTTCTTTTCTTGTCTTGAGCACTTGTTTTTGTCAGGACATGCGGTAGTTTAGCTAGTCTTCTATTAGGTGAACGAGTGCTATAAGTGCTTTGAAGGGTTTGTTTGTGGGGAGTAGAACTGTTTGAAGAATAAAGATACCGTGAGCAGATTGGATCTGCTTTTTTTACTCTTTATTAAAGATTTGTAGTTAGTGACATTTTTTAAAATACTGTAACAAATTATATACATTTCTGTCACTCCTGAGAGCCCAGTGATGGGTTACATGAGAAAATAGAGTGAACAGATATAGAATTATAATTTAAAATAAGCACTTAATAGCATTTAATTTTCCTGTTTTTCATGTATGTTTTTTTACAGTCATTACAGCACCAAAAATGTAACAATAGTTTAATTACTCAATTTTCATTTATGCAAAAAGTCACATTTATTTTGTCAATTCAGTCAGTCCTTTCAATTCAGTCAGTCCTTTCAATTCAGTCAGTCCTTTCAATTCAGTCAGTCCTTTCACATTGTTTCTCTCTCCCCATCCTTCTTTCTCCCCTTATTGGCTGCTGACATGAAGGTATGAACAAAGCTCCAGCGGTGCGGAAAGCTCCGCCCCCAGTCCAATCCTTGGGCAGTGCCCATCCATTGATGACATCACGCCAACCATACACAACTGAGCCGATCGCCTCGAAGCATGTGTGCTTCTACAAAAGCGGCGATGCCCAGTTCAACGGCTTGCCGGTGGTCATCAACAGCCGCACCTTCAAGACCTTCGAGGCGCTGTTGGACAGCCTGTCCAAGCGAGTCCCGCTGCCCTTCGGCGTTCGCACCATCACCACTCCGCGTGGCCGAACGGCCGTCCGCTCCCTTGAACAGCTGTGCCACGGCCAGTCCTACATCTGCTCCGACAAACGCACCGTCAAGCCCGTCGACCTGGCGCGGGCTCGCCACAAACGGCCCCCATGGTACCACACCCGGCCGTTCAGCAGCGGGCGCTTGGCACGGCAGAACCAGAACCAGAACTGGGCTCGGTGCCAGGGCCGGAGGCCCGTTCCACGTGCTTCTCGCAGAGCCGGGCGAAGCCAGCACACCCCCCTGCTCCACGCACCCAGGCGGCTGGTGGTGTTCCGAAATGGAGAGCCTGAAGTCAGGCATACGCTGTCGCTGCAGAGGAAGAGCACCATCTCATTCGAGGCGCTGCTAAATCACATATCTGAAGTCATGCGCTTCCCTGTCCTGAAGCTACACACTGCAGATGGAAGGAGGGTGAGAACTTTCACACTGTTACAAGCCTTCTTTTGTCTTTGCTGTCCCTAGTATCAAACTGAGGCATTTGTACTTAAGTCAAAAAATACATATATAAAAATGTACAAATAGCTAAGATTATGGAGAGTGTGGAGTGTACACATTTGTTCACTTGTTTTTATTGGTTCAAAATTCGTTTGCCACCTCTTACATGATCTAGAGTTGCACAGAGAAGTTGAAGATTCATGCTACTAGACTCTTTGTGTATTTAAATTATAATATTTACTTGTGGACCCTCATATTAATGTTTATATATGATGTATATATTGTTTACATCAAACCATCTTTAACCATAGATTATGCAGGAATATTTCTTCTGAATATTACAACTGGTACTGCTCTTAAATAGCACTCATGCTCCTGGCTAAGTATCTTAACACCAATCAAATCTTTGATCGGTGTGATCATGTTTTGATCACTTTTTCAATAGAAAATCCCATCCAGATTAAAAAAAATGCCTGAAAATGTATGCTTCTAGCAGAAAATTGTGCCACTAACTTTGGAAAGTTTTGACTGTATAACCAATATCAGTACAGGTTGGGGTAAAGTGCATAATGTTATTCATTTAAACACATCAAGAGATTGTCCACAGTTGCTGTGAGCCTAAATAACACTGAGTACTTGAGAAAGATCCACCACCTTCAATATTAAGCCTCTTTACCATCTCATCCTATTATTCAGCACTGCATCATGGGAAAAGATCTGGTGGAGGGATAAGAAATACACTGTAACAGAGACCTTTGAACACTGACTACTACTGCAAAATTTCAAATGACCTCAAATAGTAACAAAAAATCAATCACAATTGAAAAGTAGCCTTTGACTACCAGTGGAAACTAGTTATATCAAAAACACTGACAGAACTCTCTGAAATAAGCAAGTTTTTTCTACTCATTTAGCTGGTTTAAAACAGGCTATCATTTTTCATTTTACATCTCACCCCTTACCTGCTCCCACCTGCAATTCCTTAAAGCCACACGGTTCAAATATTGCTATCTTAAAATATTTGTCAACTGTGTGAATTATTAAACACATTCTTTGGTGGATGCAAAGAAACATTTAGCATGTTAACAGATCAGTACTGAAGGATCTCCATAATGAGTCATTTGAAAGCTGAATGTGTGATATAATGCTTTTGTTTGATGGACTGCAGTTGGATGGTCTTTCTGCTCTAATCTTGTGTTCGGGGGTATTGGTGGCTGCTGGTCGTGAGCCATTCAGAAAAGGAGACTACAATATCCAGAAATCCTCGGCTCCAACTTGGCAACCAGTGAAACGTGTAGGAAGGCAGTTGCGTAAGTTCCAGCACCTTTTTGTCCATTTCACCACAGTGGTGGTTCTCTGGTGAAATTTCACTTTAGACGAACCATTTGTAAGCGGCTTGCATCAGAGTAAACAGCAGTGATACATGTTTTTACACATTATTTTCACAGGTTATAAAGTTTCTGTACAAGCAACATGAAAGTGTTAGAATTGACTTCTATTTTGTAATGTTTTTGCTCTTAATTTGTGCCCACTGGCCTGTATATGTGTAACTGGATGTGGTTCAGATTATCTGACACAAACTGCCGAGACACTGATATCTTCAGTAATACCTACCATGACCTACATCCTGTAATATGTATCATAAATAGCTCACATTGTGTCTTATCTTTCTCTTTCTCTTCCTGTACTTACTTTCTTGCTTCCCCCGGTTTGGATGATCAACTTGATCACTTCTCTTCTGCATATACTTCTCTTCGATTCCGGTAAAACATTGTGCCCTTTAATCTTTGCTGTATGAATCTGTCTGTGTTAATTTACTTCAAAAGGAAAAAAAAAGTCCATGGCTAGCAGTTACAAATCTTCTTGCTCACCATCTTCAGAGCTCCACACTATGAGTCAGACGCAAGATTTTGCAGGTTATGACTTTCCCAGTAACCCTCCTGGTTCTGTGGAAAGGAAGACTAGTCGGCTGCTGGAGTCTGTAGCAGAGACGAACACGGTCGCCTGTCTGGATAGTGATGGTGAGGAAAATGTCCAGGTCCCCACCGACGAAGACATTGAGAAGTCCTTTCGGGTCAATCAGGATGGAAGCATGACTGTAGAGATGAAGGTTCGTCTAACTATTAAAGAGGAGGAGACGATTCAGTGGACAACCACGCTTAATCGCTCCTGCATTGCCAGTCAAATGAAATGCATCTATGAATCTCCGTCTGGTCTGGACATATCCTTGACTGACAAAATTCCCACTGATGTTGACCCTGTGCCCTCAGATATTGTCCAAAGCTGCCCTGAAGACCAGAGTGATATCTCTAATAAAAATAGCACTATATGGCATGAAGGGGTAGAGGAAGGAAGATCAGAGGAAAACATGAGTGTTAAAGAACCACTCCCCCCCCTTTCTTCTACATTAGGGCAACACCAACTTCAGCAGGAAAAACTGTCTGTTGGGACTGCAAGGAAACCTACTGAAACTGAGAGCAAGGAAAATCCTCTAGGGTCATATGACTACAGGGAAGAGACAGGTAATGGAGAGATGAAACAGGAGTATCGCGTGTTACAGCAGTGCAGCACTCGTCCTGTACCCAAACCCCGCAGTTCCGTTACCACTGAACTGAACTCATTCCCCTCACAGCAAATGTCCACTTTCTACAAACCGACCGAGATCCTACAGGATGGTGGGGAGAAGGTCCATGAAACCACGATTCATGTCTATGAGCAGCAGATCTGCCAGGAGAATTTTTTTGCAAATACACAGCTATGTGTCCAGAGCATGGGCATCTGTGGTTTAGCCATGGGTCATGAAGAAACATCTGATAGTATATGTCCTGTCATGTCTAAAGAAAAAGCTCCCTTTTGTAGTGAGAACTTGAGATCTGAGCTTCAGACTAGCACTAATTATGAAACACTCCACAGACAGGAAAACTTCACACAGTTCAACAAAAACATCCCTCAAGAACTCATAAGCACTGAGTCAAAAACATGTTCTCCTATAACAGAATTAGTTAAGCCTTCAGCCTCTAAAAATCCCTCAATGGTTGATACTAGCAAGAGGAGAAAGCCAGTAAGAGTAATTGTGAAAAAGAATCATATTTTTCAGAGTTCTACTTCGGAAAGAAAACGGAAGGATAATGAAACTGATATTCTCAAAGAAATAAAGAAAATAAGAGCTGATATTTTCAAACAAGCAGGAGCTACAAGACTGTCTGAGCGTTATAGAGGAAAAGCTGCCCAAACGCTGTTAAAAAACAGAAACAATTATTTTAGTAGTTATGAAAATATTCCTTCTATGTTACCCAACACTGTTCAATTGAAAACACAAAGTCCAAATGAATTACCAGCCAAGGGAGAGCTATGTACCAATGTGAAGAGTCCTGCACAAGCAAACTTGTCCAGCGCTAAAATGAATAAAGGTTTAACCTCATCAAAAAAAGAACTGCTTCAAGAGACACGGGAGCTTAAAGAAAACATCTGCCTACCTTCTTTGCATTCCTCATCCTCAGATTTCAGTCAGTATGTAGAACTCTGGTTACAGAAAAGTGACCCAAACTCACATTCTGAGCAGGAACAAGAGCGATCTACCAAGACTAACCCCTCTCCAAAAGTGTCAGTTATAACCGCTGAGACGCAGGGTACTAAAGAAGCAGAAAAGGAGGATGTACCATTTCATGTGTCACTGGATAAGACTTTATGTCCCAGAAATCAATTGGGTAAAAACAATTCTTCTGAACAGACTTCATTACTAAATGGTAAGTCCACTGAGAAAATTGCCATCCAAACAGCACTGCTGAAAAATGTTTGTTTAAAAAAGGCATCCTTCACTAATGAGACCACCTCAGAAAAAAATTCTGCATCAAGTGAACCATTTACAATATCAGAATTATCAAAAAATCAGGGAACTGATACGCCCTTGGGAAAAACATCAGCAGGTAATGGCCATGTTAAACTGTCAATTTTCCCTAGAAATTACTCTTCAGAAAATACTTCTCTCAGCCAATCCTTCACAGATTTAATACCGCAAAATAATACTTTGCTGAAGGCATCACTATTCAGTTGTCAAACAGAGGAAAAGAAAATATTTCATAGAAAGAAAACTGATGATAAGAAGTCAGATGCCCAATATTCTGGTCTGAACATAGAACTTGTATCCAAAAGCACACTGACGGACCAATCACAAGTAAGTAGTGACTCAGCAAAATCAAATGAAAATCAGCAAAGTGTCAGCCCACAAGGGGATACTGGCACATGTGAAACTGATAAGTGTCCATCATTAAGAATGTCATCAGATGCAGAAATGATAGAAAAGCAATGTGCAGTCAAAATGGAAGAGATATGGCGAGATATGAGGCACATTCTTGAGGAGCTCTGCCTTTCCATTCGGACACTCTGTGAAGTGACCCAGCACAAACGGAGATGTTGTTTGGAGAAGTCCCATAGCCTGCCAGACATCTCTTCACACATGGCCACTACATTTGGTTTTTCGTCACGAATGCTTATGGCCTTCCTCTCAGTTCTGACTCTGAAAGACGGTCTGGCCAACCTAAATGCACAGCGCCAAGCTGAGGGCAGCCAGAGCTGTTCTGAGGCTCTGTTTGTCCTTCAAGCACTTAAGGAGATGGCAGCCATAGAAGATGCAGAGCAGCTGAAAGCCAGTCTGAATGCTTTGCAGAATAAAGTATCTGTTCAGCTGCTAGAGAGTTGGAGAGGTTTTCAGGAGCTGAACCATAAGCGCCAGAGTTATGTTGTTATGACTGACTCTAGGAGTGGCTCTCGCAGTGGGTTAGACTCTGAGGAGAAGGTAATTCAGGGGCTCATGGAAGAACTAGGTGTTCCTGACAGGGTCAGAGAGGAGCTGGCAAATTTCCGCACTCAGGAGGAGGACAGCAACAGAGGCAATTGGGTGGAAGGATCAGAAAAGGTAAATGAGTTTTACTCAGAGGTAAAGGTAAATAGGTTCCTATCACAACTCCTGGGTGAAGAAACAATCAGTTTCCAGCACACTGTATTTGAAGAGGAGGTAAACACATATGTTAAATCTGTCATCAAAAAAGCTATTAAAACACACCTTGAAGAGAGTTCGGTGCTGTCTGTGGCACAATTACTGGCTTGCACTGAAAACGAAACCAAAGTGTTAACTGGCAAACAGGAAAGAGACATCTGCAACATAGAGAGAACAGAGCAGGATGACCATGTACCTGCCTCTGGCATCTGTGAGAACATGTCTTCCCATGATGACATGGAAGAAAAAACAGAGGTGAGTGATGCCAAACCAGTGAGATCAGCGGAGAGAGGCAAGGTGGATGCAAAACACAAGGGAAAACATGGACTAGATCAGAAAGAACATCTCCTCGAGACGAATGCTGAATATCCTAATACACTAGATTATATTGAAGAAAAAGAGACTGTGGAAAAGGTTAAGGATGCAAGAGGAAAGAATGAAGACAGAATTACTGATACACCTAGTAGCAATGAAAACAAACCAGCTGTTTCTGAAGAGGAGAAATTCAGCTTAGGGGAACTAAGTTTAGGAAACAAGTTTAATGACCTCATGAGTTGTTCTGAAGATCATATCAATGATGAAGAAAATCTTCAAATGGATGCAGCAACAGTAATTGGTACAGACCAGAAAGATCATATGCAGAGACCTGTAGATAAGTTGAAAAATGAAGATCACAGAAGTGAATCACAACACCAGCTTCACATGGAAACATACTGTGTGCAGCACTGTGGACAGTCTAGACAGCCTGCTACTCTCCTTGCTATGTATGTAGAATCATGCATGCAGGAGAACAAGAATCAACCTGAGGCACAGCAGGAGCAAGTTATCTATGAGGAGAAACATGCTTATTCTGAGGAGAAGCAGTTGGACACACCAGTATGCTTTACAATTGATCAAGAACATTTTGTGGAGCAACCAAAATATGACTCAGACGAAGCCATGGAAGGGTTTGAAGAAAACATAATACATTTTACTGAAAAGAAGGAAAAATGTAATTCAATGCCTGAGCTAATTGGACAAAGAGTTAGAAAAATATCTGTAAAGAAGTTTTTGGCACATACTGAGTTACCTGAAGTTTCAGAGACAAATGACTTAACTAATGTTGCTCATATCTCCAGTGAAACAGACAGAATAGAGAGGAATAAAAAGACTTCTTCTATGGTCCACTCACATGGCAAACAAGATAGTGAAAATCAAGTCCATCGAATCTCACAAAAAGATTCACTAAATGTGATGAGATCAACTAAGCAGTCACACATGGACATGACATCAGAACTCCTCTCATCTTCATTAGCTTTCAGCTATGATTCTCCAAGCAGCTCTATGGCACAAGAGCAAGAATTAGGGATGCATGTTAACAGAGTACAGTCAATCAAAGAGATGTTTCTTGCCAAGAGCAGCAGTAGAATACAGAATGTGAAAAGACACTCACCCAGTTCAAATTCTGATCTGTCCGACTACCAGCCTGAATCCACTGACAGTGGGGGAAACCACTACCAAACATCACCAGAGACATACAGTGGAGACGATGACATTAGCAGGTTAGCCATTGCCAAAGGTTTTGTCAGAAAAACCATTGAGCGTCTCTATGGAAGAAGTAACTCGGACAGTACAGCAGATGTTAAGAGGCCAGTGTCTGCATCCAAGGGGAAGCATAGAGGTCCTGGAAGAACCCATGTAAAGAGTTTGACTTCCTTCCATGAAGGTTGCACACATAGAGCGACTGACTTATCATACTTCAATGCCACAAACTCCACTGATTTCTTCAACAAGCCAACTCACAATGTGAGTCCAAATTATCAGGAACCTGGAGATACCATTCTTACTGACAAAGGTCATTGGATGCCTCATAACGACCAGTCAATTCATGAATCTTTCCCAGACCTCCAAGAACCTCACAAGAAAGAAACTAAGATCACAACTATATCATCAGTTAAGCCTGATCAAGATGCTACAAAGGAAGATGTTCCATATTCATTATTTTGCCCACCTTCTCCTCATAGGTCACTGCCTTCCACCAAGCTTGAAGAGCTGTCTGGGCCATCAGGACCAAAGTTTACATATTTCAACCTTCCAAATGCAAATGATTCTGACCTGGAACTGGAAGAAAGAAAATCTGATTCCTCTGAAAAAACAGAGGCTAAAGTGACCTCTGTGACACAGTCACCTAAATCCTGGGAAAACCTAAAGAGCTTTCTGCCTGCCTTCAGGCCACCAGTCATCAAGAAAGCAGATAACAAAGTACACCCATTGATAGAAGCTGTAGCACCTCCTGTAGTTACCCAACCAGTTAGGGGGCAGAGTGCACACACAGATATCATAAGGCATTCGACAGAATCTGATCTCCTGGAGATGCTTTTCATATTTTGTGGACAACACTGTCCCATACTATAAATAAGCCATTTAGCATCATACATAAACAGCCTTCTTAATTTACATACAGTATGTCTGTATGTCTCAACAACCAGCTGAATAAATAACTCCCATAATCATTGTGACCAGGACTGCCTTACATGATGTGTTAATGGTATGGATGTTTTTAGGAAATCAGTTCCTGGATGTGCTGAAGATGTGCACCATCTTGATTTAGGCAGCACAGCTGTTGACTATTGATTAGCACTTCAGGTGAGAGAACATGAATTATTTAGTGCCTTATCTCTCATCATACCTCTCATCTGTCAGTTCAAACTGTTCATAATGTAAAAAAAGGACTATGATTAAGCTGTAGTTGAATTAAAAAATATATTATTTCGAGTTTTTTAGATTGGTGCTAGTTAATATTTCCCCTTTCATTTTTCTCCCAGTTTGCTCAGTGGCTTCCTGGCTAATCAAAATGAAATTAAAGAAAGGTGGAGTTAATCACCTTTAGTTAATTTAGTTAGCTTAGTTAGAGCTGTTGCATATTCCTGATTTTACTCATTTGATAGATTTGTTTTTGAACGCCCCATTTTTCATAACTTTCTTGTTTTTTTTTCTTGGGCATTCATGTAGTAGGAAAGTTGTGCCACTAGATTGAAGAATTAAAACTACAGTTATAAGAATAAAAACTACAGTTATACCACTAGATGGAACAATAAAAACTACAGTTTCTGCTTCAGTTACTCTGTCCATCCACCTCGTGGCAGCAAATGCTCAGCATTGACTGGTATTTATGCTGAAAACTGCTAAACGGACGTACGCACACATGAAAACACATATCAATACAGTTATCCTAACAGTTCACAGTAACCGAGAAAAGGTCTTTGGGATTTCATACATAATATATTTTAAGTGGTATTCAAGCTTAGAAGGACTTCTAAAATATTGTTACTGGAGTACATGTACATACGCGTACGCAGCCAATACATGGACCACGTTTTAGATCCTCTAAAATTGAATATCACTTCATATTTTTTGACTGATCACATGACTAGAAATTAGGCAGTAAGACTTTGCGTAGTCTTGTTTCTGCTATATTCAAGCAGGATTTTCGATTAGATTACTGTTTCATGCTCAATTAAATGCGCTTTGTAATATCTTGAAACAAATTAATTTTGGGATACAATGCTCATTTTAAAAATAGAATTTAAAAGAATTTCTTCAAATATCAAAATAAGTACTTTGTTTTGGTTATTGTTCATCTAGGCCTGGTGAAATGATTTTGTACTAATCGATGCCATAAATATTAATAAGATGTATGTTATTTACTCCGTTTTGTTGCTGATATTACTGATATTTGCTGGCATCAAACCTGGAGATGAGAGGACCGTTTATCAGATCACTGTTCCTGCAATTCAGTCTCTTGGTGATTTTTTTCTTTCTCTTTTTGTGTTCCGAAGGATAATTATGCTTCGACCTCGCAACACTGTCACCCGCTTTTGCACGAGGGGGGAGGCGAGGCCTTTGCGTAATTTGCTGGTCCTACGCAAAGTGCGTAGTGCGCGTATACTTCCCTGGGGAAGTAACTTACAGAACATCAATTTTAAGTGACAAAATTCCTGTTATGGAAAAGTTATGGAACATTGTGCATGTACACAAACAACATTATCATTAAAATTATTATTTCATCTAGTGCATGTATAAAGTCACGGACAATGTTTTCTTTTAATGAATTCTTTTAAATATTTTTATATATACCAAATAAAAATCCTTGTTTCACATTGAGTTTATTTAACATTTGCACTGTCATATATTGTACAAACATGTGCATACTTTAACAAAAACCTTTATACACTTGCATATGAAATCTTTCATATGCACTCACCCACCAGTGAGGGGTTTTAAGTCTTTTGAAAAACTTAAACCTAAAGAAGAGATAGCAAACTCTAGTGTGGATTTCCGTCTTAGCGCGTTTCTCGTTTAACTGACTGAATCAGACGCTCTAAAACATGAAAGACGCCAGTGCTGTGTTCCTCTAGGATTCTAATCTGAGTGCGTGTTCAACATGTACACATGATTATATTATAGTGACTTGAGTGAACATGAGAGAGTTCAAGAGAGTATAATAACAGTGGATGTTTTACAACTATGCGTATCACTCTGATTAGGTGTGTTCTATTAACCGTTAATTACATTTCTGGAGACTGTATAAATACTTTGCTGTTAACGCATCGGAATCAAATCACATATGCCACCATAGCGACTGTCAACAATGTTTTATTACCAGTTGTACAATAAATGGAACATACATATAACTGTATATGATACAAAGTAGTTGGCATGCGGTAACAGACCTACAGTAGCAAGCTAGTGTGCAGAAAAATGTTTACGTGTTGCTTGGCAACAGTCCACTAGCAGTCCAGCGCCAGAACTATTTGACGAAGCCAAACATACGTTATACTGATACCTAGTGGCCTGGATGATTCAAAGGTGGTCTGGCTTTTTCATGTGGGGGACTTGCTCTATGGAGCTTAAACTGGTTCGAGTACCTCAAAGCAGTTTGATTCTTCATCTCATGAGCTACACTTTATAGAAAAAAATAGAAAATTATAAATAAGCAGTTATTTATAGAAATGTATAAATAATCAGTTTCATAAATATTGTTTGCTATGTTTGATGACAAAATAAGATTCCTTTAAATGAACAAACAAATCGTAACCTGTCGTCACTTGTAAAACTGTTGTATAGATGCAATTTAACACTCTAGGTCGTGCTGTTATATCCTGTGCCCTACGCAACAAACCCACACACACGCGCGAATGTTTATCAAAATGCCGTATAATTCCATGGCAGAAAACGAAAAGGAAGGTAGGTAGTGTAGAGAGTGCTATACATATGTGAGCAGACGAAGACAATAAGAACAAGAACAGAGATCAAGGGCTTAAAAAAAATTAATCACGAGTTAAGGAAAGCTAAAATAGCAAATGTATTTACTGTTAGGTTTTATTTATACATAAGCATTTAATCAGATAAGAAAATTAAATATTAAAAGATGTTACTTTTGGGGTATTTGAGAATTTGGCCATATACTTGTTTCTTCAGCTCAACTAACGTTTTTGTTTTGTTTTTAAAGGCTTTTACTATTATTTTGAGGGGTGCGTGGGCTAGACACGCCTATGAGTGAGGTCCACAAATTAGAACTGCAGTAAGAGAAACTAAAGACAATATATAACAATCCTAAATTAACCATGTAGGCCGTTTCAACAGTGGTTAAGCGACTGTCATCTTTAGCAATTATTGTTACAGTCCTGTTCAGACTGTAAGCCTATTTTTTATTTTTACGTTCTTCCTGATGCATCAAAATTTGAATAGTCACACTTTTTATTGCTTCCTACAGGCCAATTCACTACGCTGACATTGCTATTTAACACCTAATGTACATTTTAAGGGGAGAGCTGTGATATGTTGTAGGCACAGTGCGACACACGACCGAATATAACAGAGATATACAACAGAAAAAAAAATTAAACTTAATGAGAAAAAAGTAGAATAAAAGGGTGAAACAGTGGCAACAGCAGTGAAAACAGAGCACACAGCAGAGCAGCGGACTAGAAACCCGGGAATGGACACCTGCGGCACTTAGAAATCCGTAAAATGAGGGACAGCTGCACGTGATTACTAATGCACGCGTGTTTGTGAACGTAGAAATGGTTCTGAAGTGTGATTGGTGATTATTTGGCTGATTGACGAGAGAAGCGTGACACAAACGTGCTTAATGGGCTACGGCATGAGAGCACGGTTAGAGCATGTTCTCCAAACCAAGCATATCAAAATTGCAACTGTTAATAAACCACATTGTAAAATGCAAAATAAAAATACTTGCTGGTAAACTAACTAACACTGGCAACAGTTATATCTGTTAAATTTGCTTCTGTACATACATGTTTATACGGTCATGTGGTATACGATGCCAGTTGATTGTAAACAGGATACACTTGTAAACATCGAGGTAACGTTTCAACATCACTGGCGTTGTCACAACGGTGATATTTTCGAGATACTTCCATCCATGCTTTCTCTCTTCATTTGACGTGCACGTTTGACAGATCCTCCCTATACTAGCGGTAATGGGAGAAGCAATCGGTTGGCTAGAAAAGGAAAATTGATGGTGTTTTGGCATCATTGAGCGTTCTTTGAGTATTTAGCACAGGGCACATTTATATCACGTTCTGTATTTCATGCTGGTGTGTTTGCTGGAGTTTAGAGTTCCCGAAGAAAAACACTTTGCATTTCTCGATGCAGATATTCCGATGTGGGGAGTTGCACGCGACTGTACATCTCGAGGTAGCGGCACCAGTTGAGCGCGTTTGCATCTTTATGCAAATTAGTTGAAATGAACACAGCAAGTCTGCCCCAGTTAATACATCTCTGAATGGATGGGAAGAGTAAGAACATCGACGCTAGCTATGTAAACAAACTGCAATTTATCATTAACTTGACAGAAAGACCGGTCACTAAAGGAACTTTCGAGAATTAGGTGAGTTAGCTAAAGTTATACTGAATACATTTTCGGGTGGATGGCATTAGAGTGAGGCTATGACAGATGATAATTAATTCCACCAACGTTTAAATTTCTTAATCAAATTCAGTGAGTGGACGGCCGCTCCCAACACAGCTTTCTGATGCAAGGGTATTGTTCAATGCTGCAGATTTCACATTAAATCCCCACTTAGTTCTTTTAGTTCAGTTTTTTCAGTTCTTAGTTTCAGTTTCTTCATTTCTTTTTTAAATGAAGAAATGAAGACTAATCTTACCATTAATTGTAGAAATTTTGAACTTTTGAAACTACAGGCTAGTATGAGTCACCAAACTAAAACCGCATGGAAAACTGCATCCTACCTCTGGTTACTAGTCTAAACTATTTCTTCTCTAAGGTATTTCTTTATACATTTAATCACCTTTTATTCTAGTCTTTTACTAATCAAACATTTTCTTGAAAAGTATTTACACTTTAAGCCTAATTTAAATGCTGTTTGATCTGACCATTTCTGCTTTGTCCAGTAAAGTTGTTTGATTTTAAAAATGTCTTTTTATGAAGTGTAATGCTTATCCAATTGTGTACAAGTAACATAATAGATAACAACATTTCTTTCTTTCTTTCTTTCTTTCTTTCTTTCTTTCTTTCTAGTATGGGATGTACAAGTTCTAGGGGAAAGGGTGCATCCCAAAAACAAACTCAAAATGGCGCACATCAGAAAAACAAATACAGCCAAGACCCAACACAGTCAGCATCACATACACAGGTGATTACAGCTACATTTTAAAGTTCAGTTTTCTTTTGCATGTTTGCATACAGTTTGGGGCCTTTTTGACCACAGCTTTATAGCTTCTTAGAGAGTTTTAGTTTTGTTGATGCTGTTGCTATTTTGTCTGTGGTTTTTACAGTTCATAATACAAAATTTGTTACTTAAAGGAACTTGCATTATAGTTTTATTAAACCTGGGAATTTGGTTATTACTGAATGAAGCAAGTGACAGCATATCCAACCATGTTGTTTAAAAAGGCCTATTGTAGGAGTAAAACATTAAATTAATGGGTTTTTTTGTATTATTTCAGTTTGCATTCTCTTTTGCATTCTTCTTAGGTTTATATTTATTGTTGTGTGCATTTTATTGTTGATAGTAACAGTTACCAGTCTTAAGTGCATACACAAATATCATTAAATACACACAGTTACTAAATGGAATGCATTGAGTGTTTTTTCCCACTCATTATTCAAATTGAGTGCACATTCAAATAAAGTTATGTAGTTTTGCAAACTCCCATGAGAAAGGTAAATACCTTCATAATTTGCATATACTCAGAGTTTCCACTGTACTTAAAGGCTTACTGTTGTATTTATATCTCTAGAATCCATCGTCTTTACTGCCTGGACAGGTTCTTCAAAATGATGATGGTATGTCACTGCAGCCAAATACACATTCAGATTCTGAGTGATTTCTTTTAAAAATCATTGAGACTAAGGTTGCTCAGTTCTGGAAATAAAATAGTCAAGTGTTGTCTATTTAATAACTGGCAAGTTGGTGAAAACATGTAGTCAGTAGAAACGGGTGCTGCTCATAGTTTCCTTTGAGCAACAACTCAATATTTATGCCCAGCAATGTGAGAACATTATAGCTTTGCTATGAAACAACAACCCAGAAAACAGGAAAATACTTTAAATTATTTTTATTATGAAAATCATGTATGTCACATTTATTGGCACCTTTGCCTGAGTCCACATCTTCTATAATTCATAAAGCGGTAGAACATAGAACAAGTCATCGGAGACCATTCTTCATAATCTCTCTAGAATTGTTTTGATCAGAGAATTTGGGTGGCCATTGCAAATTTGATTTGGTGATCACAGAACCTTTTTGTGAGAATTTGAAGATATGCTTTTGAGCACTTGATCTCTTGGTCGAGCTATTCATGCTACATTTGAGGCATGGATAGACTTTACTGTTTGTATTATTGTTATTGTGGTGTCCGATGTTCGGCCAGAAGAGGATGGGACCCCCTGTTGAGTCTTGGTTCCTCTCAAGGTTTCTTCCTCTTGCTTTTAGGGAGTCTTTCCTTGCCACTGTCAACCTTGGCTTGCTCACTGGGGGCTTGGACTCTGTAAAGCCGCTTTGTGACAACAGTTGTTGGAAAAAGTGCTAAATAACTAAATTTTGACTTGACACTTTTCTGCACAAAGATCTGCCATGACCTAGTTTTGGCTTTCTTAAAGAGGCCATCACATGTTGATTTAAAACCTCCTGGTAATCGAAGAAGTCCATGATGTAAAACACCCTTACAGGAGACCTTGGAGGAAAACAAATTCAGTAAATACCTACTCTGCATCACAGTTTGCAGTGTTGTGGTTTCTGGTATGAAGTGAGTGGGTTAGGCCTATTTGAAACTCTCACGACTTGGCACAGGATATCGAACATCTTATTTTGTGCATAATTACAGTTGGGTTCCTTCATGCATAACCATTTCTCTTTTGTTTACACCAAATACACCTCAGGTGTTTGTTGCCAAAAAGCACTATATTTGTCTTACATAAAAACTAAATTGGTCAAAATTCCTGCAAAAGTTAGGAAATTCCAGGTGCAGGTTTGTGGAATTATTAAAAATATCTGTCTTCTGGTCTTTCAAATAACTTGCTGCCATATAAGTGGCATTTGATTTGTGATGTGGAACCTGATTGGAGACATAGAGGTCGAACCTAATTGGTGTTATGGAGACACAGTGATCCTTAATAGTCCTGGAGGAGACACTGCAGCATACACATGCACACATTTGTTGTTGTGCATGGGATGGTTTTCTTTTGATTATGCATAATGGCAACAGATTTGTGTGTTCGCAGCTGTCAGTCCAAAAGAGATGGTAGTGGTTGCTCTACAGTCATATGAAGCAGTGAAAAAGACTGAGCTGACTTTCAAAAAAGGAGAGAGGTTAAAAATATTGGAGAAGTGAGTATGCCTTACGTACTGTGCATAGATGATGCATTTTCTCATTTGCTTACACCATACATACACTGGGTGATGCTGTAACAAATATTTTGTGTGTGTGTGTGTGTGTGTGTGTGTGTGTGTGTGTGTGTGTGTGTGTGTGTTATATTTGTGCTAGAAGTGGTGAGTGGTGGACGGCCAAGTCACTGTCTTCTGGCAAAGAAGGTTTAATACCTTGCAATTATGTACAGGTGGAAGAGAGAATAGACACAAAAGAGTAAGTACCATAATATTTATGTACACACACTACCATAGTACTATAGTCTTTATGTACACATGCTGTACCATAGTACCATAGAGTCTTTATGTACACACACTGTCTTCAATGATGTATAAAATAATGGTGATGCCAGAGGAAAATCAGATCTTGAAGTGACTAAAATTTAAGGTATAATGGGGGTTGGAATTTGGTGAGAATTTGGTGCCTTTTAATTATTCTTTGTTACTGTAGTAAACTGAGTGGGATTAATGAATGTAATTTAAAAAATAATGAAATAATTTCAGTTAATAATATAGGACAAAACATTTAATCTTTCAGCTGCATGGTTAACCTATCTCTACCAAAGTCACTAGCTAACTTTAGTGAAAATCTAATTGTTATTTTTAGGAGAGTCATGATCACTGCTAGTTGGCTAGTGCACAGATGTGCTGAGATCCTGTACCTGTGTGTGTTTAAATTGGCTACTCAAGCAGTGATTGAAAATGTTTCTTCTAGACTGGTGAAAGAACACTTTAAAACAACCCATTTTAATTACATCTGTTTAGAATAACAGTCAGCTGTGTCACACCTGTACAAAAGATGGACAACATAATGTACACTTAATAATACAACGAGGAGATATAACGCATAGGACAAGCTTTTTGTTTTCAGAAGAGCCTTAAACCTTATGCTGTTCCTGCCATAAAATTAGGATTTGTAAAGTCCACGATGTTTCGTTTTTTGTTGAGTCTGGATTAGACATTGATTTATTTTGTGGTGCCTGCAGTTCTGGCACTGACCGTGTATCACATCTTGGCCTTCGGTTTACCACTTCTCTTTTCTGTTTCTTGGCTTCTCTTCTTTTAAGCTCGTTTTTTAAGAACATCAACAGGAAAGATGCTGAGAGGTACCTGCTGGCTCCCGCCAATAAACCAGGTGCCTTTCTCATACGTGAAAGTGAGACAAGTTCAGGTTCGTGATGTGCACATACGCCCCCTTTCATACCCAGTGAAACAAAGTTGTGGGTTTATTTGACACCATTTCAAAGAATGTGCACTCAAACAGACAAGTTGAACATCAAACTGATTAAAATTATCAGTCTACCTTAAAGACAAAAATGTGTATTTATGTTTTGTCTCTGTGTTCATTTGCATGTCACTGAATATAGGGTGGTACTCTATGTCAGTGAGAGACTTGGCCACTAATGGTACTGATTTGGTAAAGCATTATAAAATTCGCCCCCTGGAGGATGGAGGATTTTACATCTCCCCAAGAATGACCTTCAGAACAATGGATGACCTCATCAAGTACTACCAGAGTATGTGAAAACGCGCGCAAATAAACACATATTGAACCACTTTCAGAACAAGGGATAATCTCGAGTATTACCAGAGTATGTAAACACACATGCAAAAAAATATATAGCAACATCCAAATTATTGAGAAATGTGCAAACCAATTCATCCAAACGTGTATGATTTCTGCCGCTACCCTTGAATTGTAAGGGAATCAGCTGTTATACCCATAAATATTGCTGGCTAACAAAACCATAAATTGATTAGTCTCAATCTACTTCAGTCATATCAAGCACAAAATCAACTCCTGTGTAAATAATTTCACATTCTGTATTTCACATTCTCATGCTGCACTAGATCTTGGATTAAATAACATTTGTGGATTAAATTTGTAGTTTCCCATTTATTAGGATTAAAATATTAGGTTGTTCCTTGAGTCTGTTTGTTTTGGTATCAAGTCGTGTGTGTGTGTGTGTGTGTGTAGACCAGGCTGATGGATTATGTCGGCAACTTGGCAAAGCTTGCGAGAAGCCTATAATTGAAAAGTGGGATGAAGATGCTTGGGAGATTGCCAAAGAAACTCTCCACATGGTCAGAAGACTTGGAGCTGGTCAATTTGGAGAAGTCTGGATGGGTGAGTGTGTATTTTGGAGCAAGGGCTGCAATATGGGAGAGAAAATTTAGGACATTTCTATCGGCCCCTGAATGACAGGGACCATGGAAAAGGTTTTATCGGTGGTATGGTGGGGCCCAACCTGGTGATATCTTTCCAGGAATTGAAATGTGATCAGTTTCAGTAGCTACAGTGCATCCGGAAAGTATTCACAGCGCTTCACTTTTTCCACATTTTGTTACGTTACAGCCTTATTCCAAA
>JAOXYF010000017.1:1621491-1678713 GCA_028565775.1 Sternarchorhynchus goeldii
CAATTTGGAATAAGGCTGTAACGTAACAAAATGTGGAAAAAGTGAAGCGCTGTGAATACTTTCCGGATGCACTGTACATCAACGGATTCACTTCAGTATCAAAACATCGTAGCTTCACACTTCTGACTTGTAAAAGTTCATTTGTTTATTAAACACTCATTTGGATGTGACCTGGAGATTTCTTCTACCTCTCTGTGTCTTGTTCTGTTTTCGCTTCAGCGTTGTACAACAAAACTACCAAGGTCGCAGTGAAGACTCTGAAGCCCGGCACTATGACTGTTGAGGCCTTTCTGCAGGAGGCCAACCTGATGAAAACTCTACGGCATGACCGCCTGGTGCGTTTGTTCGCCGTGGTCACCAAGACAACGCCCATCTACATCATCACAGAGTTCATGGCAAACGGTACACATGTGTGACTATAACATACGCTTTGAAACTTTGTGCCAGAGCTTTTTGCTACACTTCTGGATGTCATCTATTCTCAGTGGTTGTTAAAATCATCTGGGCATGTTTGAATTGGATGGGCCCAACTCTAGGTTTGTGCTGTTTACCTGTAATTTGGTGTTTTGCTAACTTTGAACTTAGATAACTAATTGGATATGGTATTTTTGAGCAGAGAAATCACCAAGATGAACTCCAGCCCTACAGATATGGTTTAGAGCTCCAATTGCTCTATCTGCTTTTCAGTGTACACATTCAGAACATGCTGAGTGCTGACTATGTGATACTGCTGTCAAAAGCACTCCTTTACTAACTGAAATCTGTTTTTTGCTGGCAGGGAGTTTGCTGGATTTTCTGAAAAGCCCACCAGGAAGAAAAATACAGCTTCCAAAACTGATTGACTTTGCTGCCCAAGTACGTATACACACACACACACACACACACACACACACACACCTCCTCAAAGCTGTGCTCGTAGGGGTGACAGGCCATAAAATACATCACGGTTGAAACAGATGTGCAATATTTCTCAGAGTCCATTTCTCAGAACTGCAGAAATACTTTAAGGGAAGTGAGACTGAAGTGAAGCGTGGTGCCTGTGGAGATGCAGAAGAACAACAGCAACCACTTTGTTTTGTGTGTTAGATCGCAGAAGGCATGGCATACATTGAGAAGAAGAACTACATTCACCGGGACTTGCGAGCAGCTAACGTCCTGGTCAGCGACAGCCTGCTCTGTAAGATCGCTGATTTTGGCCTGGCTAGAGTCATCGAGAACAATGAATATTCTGCCAAAGAAGGTATGAACAGAGCCCTCCACAACATAATACTGCATAAATACAGTCCCTGGAAAAATCACCATAAAAATTTACATTCGAAATGTATAAACCATGAAATTCATTTAATTTCAAATTTACCATCCAAAAATAATTTTGTATACAGTTTTCCATCCACATATTACCAACATTTCTTTTCCTTTTCATTTAGGTGCTAAATTCCCGATTAAGTGGACAGCACCAGAAGCTATAAATTATGGTTCCTTCACCATCAAATCAGATATGTGGTCTTTTGGAATCCTGCTTTATGAGATTATTACCTATGGCAAAATCCCTTACGTAGGTGAGGAAAAACCAGTAATTCACTACTTTTCCCCTTGTTACAGATTTAGTATCTTTTGAAATAATTTGATTATTTTAGAATGCTTACGTTTTACTTTTAAACTTGTCGTCCTGCTTGTACTTCAGTTAGAATCTTTTAACATGTTTACAAGTGTGCAGTGATCCTTGAACATGGAGTAGTGTTTGCTGCTTCCTAGTGGCTGAAGCAGAAATATCACAGATGCAATATTATTGAGAAGAGACTCTTTCGCTATGTAAGTGCTGTCAGGCTCTACCACTACGTGATAGCAGAAACAACTGAAAAGGTTGCAGGAGTTACTTGAAAATGCAGAATTATCAGTACCTGAGGCACTTACTCTAAACTGACAGGCTTTACAGATGTAGCCGGTCATGAACAACCATCTTAAAGTATTACGTTAGATTTAAGCTATAAACTATAATTCAGAAATCCATCCGTATTTAACCTACAACCTATGCTTTTGCTTAGAGAATAATTACTAGGTTGCAAAACTATATGCTCTTTTCATCAGGACGTGTGTGTGTGTGTATCAATTGCTGCATACAAGTGTGTATATGCATGTGTGTATGTTAAGGCTGTTACTGCACTAGTTTTACCAACTACTGTACACTGTAAGACCAAGTGGCAAATTCCTTGTATGTGCAAACAAGCTTGTTTAATAAAACCTGCTTCTGATATTTTTTGTAGCCACTAACCCAGGTTGGTTACGTGCAGGTCTGAGCAACGGAGAGGTGATGGCTAGGGTGCAGCGGGGTTACAGGATGCAGTGTCCCCCAAACTGCCCCCAAGCCCTATACCAAATCATGACGTCCTGCTGGAACGTCAAGCCAGAAGAACGGCCTACCTTCGAATACATGCAGAGCATTCTGGAAGATTACTACACTGCCACGGAAAGTCAGTACCAGCAGCAGCCGTGAGAGCGAAGGGGGGACGATCAGGAAATGCTCAACGGCTCCCTCTCCACTGACCTGAGAGTCTGCCAATACCTTATGTGACTGAGACTTGGCTGGGTGGGGATACTGATCAGGGCTCTGCCCAAAAACAGCACATGCAAAAAAACGTTTCGTCTCTCCAGCTCATCTCCCTCGTCTGGATCAGTAACGTTCCCAGAGCCGTTCATTCACTCATTCTTACTGTCTGATTAAGCACTTTGTAATAAAGAGTTGTCACTCTGTTAATGCAAGCATGAGGAGTATGTAAACATGTAATTTTATATTTAGTATATCATAGTTTGTATGAACATCTGATGCCTTGACAAATGTTTGAGGCAGAAGAAAAGCACAAGCTTGACCAGCACAAAAGGTTTGTGGTAAAATTTATTAAAAATATGATTTAAAAATCACGTCTGCTCAAGTCACATATATATATATATATATGGTGCATTTGACAGTGTCAGTTGGGTTTCTTCCTCAAAGAAGTGGTAGTGCGTACAGATTTTCTGATCGTGCGGCACAGATTTCCTGTGGAAGGAGACGACATCGATTCCTTGATGTTCACCAGCAGTCCCCGCCTCTGACGCGATTGCCCTGT
The DNA here is from genome assembly GCA_028565775.1 of Sternarchorhynchus goeldii. NCBI lineage: Eukaryota > Metazoa > Chordata > Actinopteri > Gymnotiformes > Apteronotidae > Sternarchorhynchus > Sternarchorhynchus goeldii. Next base: position 1,624,599 of record JAOXYF010000017.1, read on the forward strand.
GGAATCATTGGTCCGCTTGGCAAACTCCTCCTTCAGGGCACACAGCTCAGCCTCCCTTTCTGTGAGCTCACCCTGCATGCGCTCCGCTTCTCGCTCCTGTTGGCAGCAGAGAGTGAGCGCCATGGTAACATCTGCGCATGCACATGCGAGAGCGTATGCTCGCGTACCTGATAGTTCAGCCTGTTCTGCAGATTCTGAACCTTGGTCAGCTTCTCCATGTAGCTCTCTCCAGCTTCCTGCAGAGTCTCATTCAGCTCATGGATGCGCTTCTCAAGAGCCATGATCAACTAGACAAAAAGGACACGTTTTAAAACAGGCAATTGCTAACCGCTATTCCTAGCTTCTTTGCTTTAAAAAGTTTTGGATCATGTTGACACAAATGTGTATTGTACCATATACCAGTATGGACACCCTGACCTGATAAAGGGTGATTAAACAATTCATTTACCTCTTGTTTTTCTGCACACAGCTGTTCCACAGCACATTTGTCCTTGTAGAGTAGTTTGAACCGCTCAGAATCTAAAAATGGACAGAAGTTGACAAAAGGGCACTCGAAATGGGCCAAAGAAAAAACCCAGCATGTTCAACCTACCCGTTTCCTCTGTGGTTGGTTGCACAGGGTTAGTCTGTGTAGAGTTGTCCTGCTGGAGAGCTGAGGCAGATCCTGCAGCAACAGGTGAAGATCCCTGGTGTTTCCATTCCAGTTCATTAACACGCTTCTCAAGCTCCTAATTGGACAGGAAATGGCCAAATCAATATTATAGGCTGCAACTGCAAGCGTGTTTATTTTTGGTGTATGCAGCAGCATGGACACCTTGGCCCGGTCCTGCTCTGCTGTGTATTCTTCCAGAGGGACATAGTCTTCTTCTAGACGTTCTAGAGCACACTGATAAGCATGCTCCTTCAGAGCATCTTTATACATCTCAAACGTGCTGTCCATCTTCTCCTCATAACTCTCCTTCAGATCTGCCATCTGCCGACTGAAAGACAAATCTCTTGTACAAAAGGTGATGCAAACATCCCTGAAGTTTAGTTTCACTCATTCGAAAACTGATGCCATTATAGCAAGAAGAATCTGAAGCTCAGAGCCAAAAAATGGTCAGTACTGAAGCAATTACAAACAGCAATGAGAATGCTCCACTTCTGCCCATTTTGTTTTGGACAGAGGCATTTGATCAGCTGGGGGTGGCTACACCCGTGTAGACACCCATAAACCCCCACCCAGCCACCCACCTATGGAGCTCCTCAACCTCCATTATTTGTTGCAGCATGGCATCCCCCATCTCTTTGCGGATCTCAATCTCTTGAAGCAGGTTTTTTTTGCGCTCAGCCAACAGCTTTGTCCGTAGACTCTCTACCAAATTCAGCAGCTCCTGTCCATGAGAACGAGAGAGAGAGAGAGAGAGAGAGACTCACAATATAATGATTTTACTTGTTAGGTGTACTGGATAAAGCCTCTATAAGCATCTCACATCTGAACATTTTATTCAGCAGGATTTATGCAAACATTGTAATGTGACTAAACAAATACATTACCTCCTGAGGCAATATTGACATGTCTGCCTCTTCATCACCATCCAACAGCTCATCCTCTGATAGATAGCCATCCACTGCCTGAGTGTCGATTAGCCCATTGGTCAGCAAGGGTTTCCCATTCCGTCCAATCAGGCGTGGTGCCAAAGACTCAAGGGAGCGGGGCAAGATCACTTGAACCACCTGACAAAGTTTTAACATGCAGTTAATTCGGCCATTATGATGCACATCTTTTCCTTGCTGTTCAAAAAGCTTTGAAAAAGGGAATGGCTAATGCAACCATTAATTGTAACAAGCAATTAAACAGTGAATAGTGTTGGGCTTTGTGCCTGAACCACATCTGTCCAAATTGAGCCAAGCCTCACAGATTGATGCATCCATGTAGTCATGATCACACAAACTCTCGCATTCCAAACCCTCCATGCAAAACAATTAGGCCTTGATACAGCTCATGTACATGAAAGATGTAAATCAAGGTTTGTAGAGGTCCAAGTTACCTGGCTAAATTGCATTAAAAACACGAACATAAACTTGGCCTAGCTGAGGATCCCTGAAGATTGGCTTGAACATCTCATTTGCATCAATTTTCACACGTCACTGTCTGTAGAACAGCAGCAATACCTCCTTGGCGATGGCGGAGAACTTCATGACATGCAGAGTCTCGTCATAGGTGGAGGCACACTGATTGATGTTGACGATCATGGAGGCCCTGCCTCGACCACAGAACACACCCTGGAAGAGGCGGGTCAGCTTGCTCTCCCGAAATGGGATGTAGCCATTCTTTGCCCTGTGAGAAATGTGCAAGCACAGAACATCACGTGACCGGTGGTGCCAAGCCCAGTCCTGGAGATCTGCTACATTACTTCCAAACCTAATGCAACACATCTAACCAATATTAAACATGCAGCTGAATGCTTTGATTAAATGGATAGGGCCAATGAGATTAGGTTTCAGCAAACCTTTGTAGTGTAGTGGATAGCCAAGAAAATATCTAGGAAACTCTGCAATTAATACAAGCCCATTCAATTCTGTGGAACAGAACTCCATGCTTGTCCTATGGAGCCAGGTACTCATGTACCTGTCACACTGGTTGTTACGGAGTGCTGCCATGCACTTGCCCAGGATGAGCAGCGAGGTGTTAATGTTGCCCGCCTCCTTCAGACGTTCTCCAATCGTTTTGGTCTTGTTGCATCGCTCCGATCCAGCAAGGTCGCACAGCGAAAGCCTGAGTGGGGGAAAAACGGCCCACCATGAAACCATTAGCCCACCTCTAACCCATCTTGACCCCTCAGTGAGAGACACTTACTCCGACATTCCCTGGACGTCGGCCCCATCGATACGTAACAGCTTGATGGTGAAGATGCAATGGCTGTGGGGGTGAAAGTGGGAGATTGAACAACACAGAGCGGTACCCGTAAAGCTAAGCACAGAACAGAACGGTACCTGTAAGTCTAATCATGGAGCAGAACACAGAAGTGCACTAGAGCTTTCATGCTCCTCAACACAGTATTTGACAAAACTGCAGTCAGAAGTAAATTTGTAATCTTTGGCAAGACAATGAACACTTCACAACCACACGAGGCTCAAGTTGCCATGACAGTCAAGGGGACCCTTGTGGTAAGGACTTCAGTAAGAAGGTACAGGTGCAACATCACCTCCTGCTGGATGACTGGTTCATTTTCGTGGCAGCAGCACTGCGGTTCTTGTTGCCCACTCGCAGCACCTTGGCTGCCTCCTCAGCAGTCTGGATGTGAACCCAGCGCAGATCTACAATGTATGACATACACCACAGGGCAGGTTACATTTCAAATTTGTGCCTCATTTAAAAACAAACAAGTACAAAAAAAATGTCTTGGACATTACATCAAAGTTCCACCGTTTCATCTCTTCCATATTATTTAAAGAAAATTGACCATGTAAAACCACCGATAAATGCTTAATTAAAAAGTTCATAAAGTCACCTCTAACATAGGAGTTTCCCGCACTGTCCTCGCACACACGCAAAGCAGGACGTCTCCTTGTCTTGTTGGCAAGAGTTGACTGAAGCAGGTCATACACTTGCTCATTGTATATCTCGTAGTAAGCAACCCACATGGAGTATAAACACTGCACGTCTTCACTGGACCCCTCTGCATTGTCCACTGAGAAAGAAGCAGACAGAATGAACATTACGCAGGCTCCTCGTTCAGCCAGCATACATATGTGGGAGTGTGAATGCTTTACCAGTCTGATCATACGAGACCCCAGAAAAGGAGAGACTATTGACAGAAGAAGAAGAGGAGCTCCTACTCCTGCTATTCTTGTTAAGTTCAGAGTCCTGCAGACAAACACCAGGAGCAAATTATTTCTTAATCCACTCTACTAGAAACCAACTTCATCTTTGGATATCACAGTCTGTAGAGAACATTACAAATCGTCTTTCCTCAAATTGTAGGAAAGATCAGATTCGTATAGATCTGTATGAGTCAGTCATTTGATGTGAGATTCAGTTGCTGGTGTCCACCCCTGCCATGGGCTTGTAATTGCTGCACTCGTACCTCTCTGAGCAGACTGAAAAGGGCCACTTTGGCAGCCTTCTCCACTCTGATCTGGTCCAGGTCCAGCTTCTGTACATCTAAGCTCAGGTACGGCCGCAGGTCCATGTGCTCATACAATCGCCCCCCGATGTACTTGAACATTGCCTCAAGAGCGCGTGGCAAAATCCCAGGGTCCTTGGAAGAACCTGTGCTCACAAACACACAGGTCCACAGGCTTATGGCATGTGACATTCCACTCACATGACTAAATATAAACACATCACAGCACAAAGACAGAACTCATTCACCCCACAATAATACATGCCTTGTATAGTATGGGTCTTTCCAGCATTGGTTACACCGTAGCTGAACACTAGTGCATTTTTACCATGCAAAAAGTCCTGTACTTGTGATCTAATTGTTCTGTCAAAGAACTCCACCTGAGTCGTCTCGGGCCCAAAGATCTGCATTAAAGAAAAACCATTACACTGGGCATAGTAGAAAAATTCATGTTTGACTTTGACAGAAAGGCACTAGAGCACCTTGGTGAAACTGAACTTGTGAAGCTGCTGGCCAATGCCTTTCTCACTGGTTTTCATGGTGGCAGAACCTTTGGGCGCATGAAGAGCAACAGTTTCCGCACTCTCCAGCACCACACAACCCTAAGTAGGAGGACACACAGGAACACACAATCAAGACTCGAACCTGAAGGTAGGCCAATGAGAAAGAGGAGTTCAGCACACACAGACCTGGTCCTCATTATTAGTACGCTCTTCTTTACTGAAGGGACGAACTCGGAGGTATACACGGAGGTGGGGCTCCGAGGCATCTGAAGACTCACTCTGAGAGCCGTGCGCATGCATGCGCGTACACACGCGTGCGCACACACACACACAGACAGACATTATCATGACTTGTTCATTTCTCCATGCATATGGATGCAACGTGACACCTGTGGAGGTGGCACGTCACCTCCTGTGAAGTGCCTGTGTCACTACCTGTGAAGTAATAGAAGAAAGGCCAGACAATTCCGGTAACGCAGTGTGGTGAGGCTCGCAAGCTGTTGACTGCATGGCAAACAAGTCTGCACCCTCATGTGTCAGGTCAATAGCCATTGCCATGTCTGTAAGGAACTTCATTGTTAGACATGAATCTCAGAAATGATCAGCCATGTTATATGAATGCTGTGTGCTTACCAAACAAAGGGAAGAGCTTTTTAATCAGACTGAAAAAGCAACAAGCTTCTCTAGCTCAAGCTCCTCTGCTTGTTCCAGTTCCACTAATATATCAACCCATTTAGCAGGATTTCAAATCATCTGTCAGCAACTACGCTACAGACTGAAAAACAGCTTTATCCACTTTCAGTGATGAGCTGAAGTCCCATGCAACAATGGTTGCCAACCAATCAGCTGCCAGTTCCAAAACCTTTCCACCAATCAAAGATGAGCAACAATCACCTTTATGAGGCTGCACACTGCACCTGACCTACAGAGGGACCACTGCTGTAGATGACCGCTTAGAATGTAAGTTACACTTGCAGTCTGTTTGAGGAACTGGCCTTTAATCTGAAAGTATATGAACTATTAAAAACAAACCTATGGGAACTTTGTAAATGTTATCGAGTTGGTGTTCCAAGATAAGGCCATGGGGGCTATTGTGTATAACTCAAACTAGAACAAAATTTTATTAAAGCATAAAAACATATGAAGCACCAGATCATTTTTCACTGTTAACTTGAATCTATTATGTATTTTCATATACTTGGAACACAAACAAAACCCAACCCTAGAGACCCTTAAATAATTTCTGCTCAAGTCCATCATACTATATTGTAGAAACACAAAACAAAGGTATCAGTTGCTGAGCTGAGCTTTCTAGTTGCCACACCTTTTATATAATGCATTTCTTGGGAATGTCATAGCAACGCAACAATGCCTTTATTTCAGTTTCTAGTCAACCACAGATTAAAATAAATGAAACGGCACATTTTAAATCCATTTTTCTTTATTGAGTAGCTCAATTTGGCATTTGAAAGACGTTTATGCGTCGGCGATGGTAACTTCGACCTCGACCCCAGGCTCAATGCTGATGCTGGTGATCTGCTTGACGATCTCCGATGGACTGTGAAGGTCGATGAGGCGCTTGTGGATCCTCATCTGGAATCTGTCCCATGTCTTGGAACCCTCTCCACAGGGAGTCTTACGGGTGGTGATGCGCAGGGTCTGGTAGGGACATACAAGATCAGCTCACAGAACCACCATTTGACCATGCCCTTAAATCTTACACCAAGAGTATTTGAAATGTTCTAAATGTTTAAATATACACTAATGGCCATGAACCACATCAAACTACAATTTAAATCTGCGGTATAAAACAAATTGTGGGCTAAAGATGTACATTTTACAAGCATTAGAAAACACCCCTTTCGATTCTCCTAAAATTAGCATTGATGCCAATTCTGGCCATGTTGTATTTTGAGGTGGGACAGCAGGGTTCAAGGCACTATCAGAATTAGGAGGTTCCGCATTGTTTTAATTGTTCTGCCCTGGGCATGATCTTAGCTGAGCACTAGGGAGCACATTGTGTCCTCTTACTTTATGCTTTCAGTAAGATTCTTGTAAAGTTGTTTGACATGCACAAGATTGTTTACCTTAGTAGGCATGCGCACTGGCCCCTTCACTTTAAGGCTTTTCTCCTTAGCCCCCCGAATCAGATCAGCACACACTGCAAAGTAACAGGTGGTTGTGAGCAAGAAAGACACAGCAATATCAGGTTCAAGCAAGAAAAGGGGGCTCAGAATAGCGTATTAATAGAAATCACATAGCATCATTCTAATGATGTTATCCTCATAGCCAGTGGTTTTGCTTTGAAAAGCGAAAGGAGGCCCTGGTCACAAGCACTGACCCTTCTCAAGAGACTTGACGTTGCGGCTTGTGAGGGTGATCCGGATGCGGTGAATGGTCACCTCGGGCTCGACGGGAGCTTTGCCACTGTCTTTGAACGCCTAGAGGAAGAGAAAAATCCAACTTAATTAGGAGTTTTTGGAAGCAAATTAAACCAACTAGCGTGGAAAGCAAAAAAACCAAAACAAAACTCTACAGTAAAGACTGCCACTGTATATCCACAACTGAGCGTCTGAAATTACGTTACCGTACATAATTCATATTAGTTTCCAAGTGGACGCGTTGTCTCACACTAGTCTGCTGTATTCGCGTTTAATAACCACTCAGTACAATTCACAGGGGCAAGACCAACTACTATATAGCTCGCTAACTCAATTTGTAATAAATCAAAACGTATGACAACATTTCTGTCACCAACCTTATTCAGCCAACCAACTACCTAACCAAGTAACGCATGCAAGATAGCTAGCCGTATGGCTAACTTACATGCGCTACCTGCTAGCTAGCTAGACAAGAACCACGCGTTAAAAACTAACGTACGATTTCGCGACTCTCGTGACAACTTTTATTAGTCCGACACACGTATAACAAAAATGCAAACTGTTGGAGAATATTACCATATCGTCAATTCCTGGCCGACTTATTCGTACAACTAATAAGCGAACAGCGGTGAGCCAGGAAGCGCAAACACGCCGTCTCCTGTTCTCTTCGTGAAAAGGAAGCGCGTGGGGCCTGCTCTGGAGCTTATATACAACATCCGGGTACCGCGCGACCTCTGCACCCTCTTACGCACAACAAATAAAACCGAAGAGGACCTGGCGGGAGCTCAGAAAGGAGGTCGTTGAGTCCAAGTTTCGGGATATCCAGTCTCTAGCGGTGTTGTTACCAACGACTGCCATGGTAGCTAGCTATTTGTCTTAGTTACTTGAGTTGTGCTCCGTGTACTTGGTAACATCAGTGGACGAAAATATAGCCAGGCTCTTTATGTGATGAATGAATTAATGTATTTATTTCACTAATAGCTATTTATCGGAACAGAGATTTTTTTTTTGCTAAAATTAACATTACCAAACTACCACATTTTTATGGGAATGGAGATTTCTCAAGACTAGCATGGACGTTGTTATGTCTGTCATTAAACGCCAGCGGATGAGTAATATTGCCTACAGAAAGCTATTACTGATATATACGTCAGACAATGTGCAACTAATAGTTCAACAATAAAGTAAATCATAGACATTTGTGTAATTTCTATAGTTTTCACCGGCCTGTTTCACTAATGCAAAGGAATTCATGGGGAGGAAAAATAAATAAATGACGTAAAAGTAGACGTCACCTTTTAAAAACAACCGTTTTACTGCTCAAATGACTGCGCCAGTAAAGAATATTATTTAGGTCCAATTTCTTCTTCGTCGTCGTTTTTTCTGTACAGTATTAAAAATTCAAATTATATACTATATTCACATTGTTATAATGCCTACAATTCAAAGATATAATTGCATACATAATTATTTATTTGTTATTTCGATCGTTCTCAAATTATTTTGAAAATGAATTTGATCCTTTATTCCTATATTGTTTTAACCAAGTACGTTGATATCAAATTACGAATTATTGCTTTTACAATGTCAAAGACTATAAAATAAATAAAAACATAACCAGCAAATTAACAATTAATATAAAATAAGAGGAAAGTTAACATTTTGTTTTCAATCTTTCCCACTGTTTCCATATTCCCAGTCAGGCACTTAAAAATTGTAATAATCACAGAACCTCTGTACAGCAAATTACTCGTTTTTTCTTAAGTCATGACACAAATTTACCGGATTTGAAAACGTAGAAACACATCCCTATGATAGTCCCTCCCTTACCAAACTGTACTCAAATCACTTTTGCAGGTTATGAACAGTATGTATGTATGTATGTATGTATGTATGACCACCTACCTTATTTTGCTAAAATCAGAGACCTGCAGTCAGTAAGTCAAAAGGCAAATAAAATGTGCATATAAATAAATTTTTAAATTCTACAATGACAAGTTCAGATTTGGGATAGAACATTGATGTATTTGGGCTGAACAGAAGAACTTTAAGCTAAATTGACACTCATGCAGAAACACAGAGAAGCATTTCATGAAGTGAGTCCTTCTGGTATGTTTATTGAGCTCTCAGTACTGTGGACAGTTTTAACACTGGACCGAATCTCTCCTCTCCTCACATAGCAGCAAAGGTCGTCTGAATGCACACAGAAACAATCTCTCTCTCCCTCTCTACACACACACACACACACTCACAGCCAATCATTCACCTTCTACAACACACACCTGGCTCACCCAGCCAGCCAATAAATAACTTTCTCTTTGGATGATGTCATCTGGAGGAGATAAAAGGAAATGCAGGCTGCAGCAGCAAGTTCTCATTACGAATACACACTCACGCACACACATACACGCACACACACTTACACACACAGATATATGAATCGTTCTGTCATGGGATATACATTTACAACAGTAGTTTGTAAAAGTACATTAAAGTAACGTATACATTGATTAGCAATAGCCACTATCACAGGATGGCATTACAGAAATGTGATTAAAACAATGAGGACAACATGAGGACACGATATAAAAACACTATTATGGCTGGAATGCTGTCTCTCCATGAAGCAATCATTCTTTCGTTCTCATTCTCTGTCCTCTTTTTCTCTTCAACAGGTTGTGAGATCAGAGGCTACTTCTGCCAAGACCCACCTCTTGAACATTACCATGGCAACACCCAGCTCTGAAAAAGGTCCGTTAGTAAGGGCCGCAGCACCTTACCGACATGACACACACACGGACACTCCCTCCTTAACACACAGTCTTGGATTGGAAGAAAAACAAAAACAAACAAAAAAAAAATGGAGAAGAAAGTTCTGTCGAGCCATCAGGGGCTATATTTTGTCCATTAGCAGCATTTTCTAAATAGAGAGACTGTGTTCCACTTCTGCACGTACGCACAATGAATGGCGGTACCACTGAAACTGAACAGGAGAATTGCTAAAGGTCTGTGTCTCCCAGTGAAAACGCCCTCAAACACAGCAATTCAATCAGATCAACCAGCATCAATGGCATTACTGTTTTAGACCTTAATGCACTGAGCCGTTCTGGTGTAGCCTCTTCCACACCCCCGCACCCCCCCCACCCCCCCAATACTGAAGTATTTACAAACTGCATTTTTGAACAGGTTTAGAAAAGTATTTCAGAGGTTTAGAATCAAAGGAAGTGCTTTGAAAATGTATGGGTGGAATAAACCTTTTGTCTAGGTTAATGTGTCATTGAGAGACACAGACGTTTTGTGCAATGAAGCAATAACAGGAGAAATTTACAAAGTGAAACACTGTATGAAGTGTACCTGTAAAAATATCACATAACATTATTATTTTTTATTTTGTATATACATGCTAAAATCTGTTTGAAAGCTAAATATGACATCTAAAACCATTTATGACAAAGATTTAAAAAAAAAAAAAAAAAAAACCAAAACAAAACATATATATATCATGCCAAAACAAAGGCATCAGATTTTTCTTAAAAGTGCTAGTATGAAGATATGCCCAATGACAAGGCTTTCCAGCACTCAACCCTTAGCTCCCAATGTAAGTTCAACATGAACCAAACATTCACTCAACACACACCTCTATCATAACCAACCACAAACACACACACTCATAAACACACACACACACACGTCTGTTCCTAGAGGGGTACAGCTGGGCGTTTTTGGGCAAAGTTAATGTAGTTTATAGATTGTGGTGTTTTACAGTCTGTAGCCTCTGTAGAAATATGTGTTGTATTTTGTCAAATTCAAAAAAGGCCACTTCACAGACTGAGTTCATCCTTAAGCGTGCTGGCGGCCACAGCACAGATTGTTGCGACTGAATGGGTTTTTGTTGTTGTTTTGTTTGTTTTCCTAACGATTTAATCAGTGCAACGGACAGCATTCTGTTGGACGAGTTTGAGAGTCCCAACGGTAGTCAGAAGTAAGAGAGTAGGGAGAAAGAAGACAAAGACCAAAATGACCGGGGAGGAGACGCACTGGAGGAGCGCTGAAGAACTGCTGGTGTGTGTGGTGTGTGTAACGTCTGTCTGCGTTTCCCTTTGTTGCTTTGTATTGTGTAACAGATCTGCACTGGTAACATTTTCAGGCCCTTAAAACGAGCAGCAGCATGAAGGCAAACGGCCATTAAAAAAAAAATCCCAACAAAAACAAACAAACAAACAAATAAACAACTAAAAACCCAAACGAGATGAGCCTTCCTCACTCCGGCTCTGAGGGGTTTGGTTGCCTTTGGCTGTGTGGACTTCTGACACTGTCACTCTAATGCTGACAAGTACCCAAAAGGTTGTGAGGCAGCAAAAAAAATAAAAAATAAAATAACAATAAACAGAAATATCAGATTTTACTTTTAGCTTTGATGGAACTTAAACATCAGTAGAAGTTCAAAGTGCTAAAAGGGAGGGTTTTGGAAGCTATATGCTCTAAACATGGAGCAAAAACTTCACTGCAAACTGAGCTCTGCTTTGCAGACACGCTTTTTTTCTTTTTTAAAACAAAGTGATTTTGTTTTGAACGACGGCCGTCATGCGATGTTTGACATCCTCTATTGCTAACATGACTCCTACAATGTCTCCATATTTTACTGAAGTAGATTTCTATGAGTGATTATGTTCTCAAAGACATGTTTTAAAACATGTAACTAAGGGGGAAAATAAAGCGTTGCCATGTTCGCCATTTTTGTTATTAAGTGCCAAGTCAATTGTATGGTGACAGTACAAGTGCTAAGGTAGCTAAGGGTGTGTGAATGTACAAATTTAGGTCACTGAAAGGCTTGGTGGAAGCGAGGCAGGGTGGTGGCTGTATTCAGGCTTTGTGAGTGAGTGTAATTAGCTGTGAGGGCATGGGTCTGTGAGAGTGTGTGTGGATGCGCGAGTGTGTGGAGTGGGCTGACAGGGTCGGAAGCATCTTGGGATGGAGCGATAGCGGGCAGCACTTCGTCTTGGCTGTACGAGACGCCGAAAGTGGGTCCCGCCCCCTGACCATAAGGCAGGAAGTTAAACAGAGGCGACAGGAAGTCCAGAGGCGGCGGCGGCTGCGACGGCGACGCCACGACCTCCCCGGCGACGCCACCCAGCTTGGGCGTCTCCTCCGCCTGCAGCTCCAGCAGGTAGCTCTCCAGCTCCGCCCTCAGCGGCGGAGGCGGCGGAGAGTAGGAGCCATGGGCGAGCGGGTAGCGCAGCGCCAAGGCGCCCGGCGCCGGGGACCCGCGCGGCACCTCCGTCGGCTCCGGGGGCTCCGCCTTCACACGCAGCAGCTCGTGGGTGTGGCTCTTCTTCACGTGGCGCGTCAGGTGGTCCTTGCGGCCGAAGCGCTGCGCGCAGTACTGGCACAGGAAGTCCTTGCGGCCCGTGTGCACCACCAGGTGGCGCCGCACGTCCTTGCGGGTGTAGAAGCGCCTCTCACAGTGCTCGCACTGGTGCCGTTTCTCCTTGGCACCAGCGGCGCTCTTCCCCGCGTGCCCGCGCAGGTGCTCCAGCAGCAGTGGCGTGCTGGCGAACGGCTGGAGGCACACCTGACACGTGAGGTCGCCGCGGTGAGCGGCGTGCAGCGCCTGGTGCCGGCGGAAGCCCAGCTTGGTGTTGTAGGTCTTGCCGCACTCGCTGCAGCTGAAGGCCTCCTTGTTGGGGTCGTGCGTGTGGAGGTGGTTTTTCAGGTGGTCCTTGCGGTGGAACATCTTCTCACAGTAGCTGCACTTGTGGCTCTTCTCCGGCGAGTGTGTGGCCATGTGCCTGCCGAGACAAAGTCATGTAGACAAACGGTGACCAACACACAAACGGCAGGGCCCCCAAGGACAAGGCCACGTAGTACACCGCCCCGTCATGGAGCAACTAACCTGCAGTCTTTCCAGGTCTATCGAATAAACAGACAGCACATGCTTTTGTTTTTTAGTGTGTTCCTCACCGAAGGAGTTTGTACTTGGAGACGAAGGCCTTGGTGCAGTCGGTGTGTGTGCAGCGGTACGGCCTCTCACCCGTGTGAGAGTACGAGTGCACCTTCAGCTTCTCCACGCTGTTGAAGGCCTTCTCGCACAGCTGACAGGGGAAGTTCTTCCTCCCCTTCCCCTCTGGCCTCCTCTTCCTCGCTCGGTCGCGCTCTGCCGGGTTGGGGCAGTCATCGTCAGGGGCGACTGTGGCCATGGCAACCTAGCACGGGACGGCCGCGCGGTGGATGCGGGCGGCACGTCCGAACTCTGATGAAGCGACAGAGGCCAGATCTTCAATACCACGGAGAGGCCAGGCCCTGAAGTAGGGGGTGGAGAGGGGGGGGGGTGGGAGGAGAAGGACACGAATAGCCAGAGAGCAAACGAATCGGAGGAGATCGGACAACACGTGACCTTTGCTCCTGCGTGAGAGCATGGAGGGTCCTGATCCTAAGCCTGACACTGCAGAATACGCTGCCTGTTCTAGCACAGCTGATGAGCTAAAGAGGTATGTTGTAACACTGATGTATGAAGTCCTAAGAGTTTCACCCATGAACACAAACTATTGCTCTTAGGGAATGGAAAAATGATTGGAAAGTGCCAATCTGTACTCACTGCAGAGTATTTAAGTAATCTGACAGTGACACACAGTTTTGGTTATATTTTTGCAGTATGGTTTTGGAGGGGGAAAAAAATTTGTACAGAATGTGAACTCAGTTTAAAAGATATTAATATCTATATTGGGTGAATCATTTATATATTTAGAAATGTGCTGTGAACCAAAAGTAATTTCAGTGGACTGAAAGTAATTGGAGAAGTAAACATAGTCCTAAATAAAATCATTATGTGTTAAAGCACAATAGAGTTATGAGACCTCTAAATAAATAGCTGCTAAACATCACTCAGAGATCACCTGAGTATCTTCACTGGTGGTGCTCAACTGGTCCTACAATGTAGTCATGCTCAGTTCCTGCTTGTGTTCTTTTCTACATTTCGTGGTTCAGGTTGACTAACTTCACATGCAACAAACATGAATTCATTCATTAATTTGTGCCCTTGTAATCTAGAGCTCCTCTATAGCACCAAATGACTGTATTTTGAATTCTTGTCCTGCTCTAATGTAAAGCACGTCAACGTGAGTACTGAGGTGTTTGGTTGCATCTGCACAGTTATGATTCCTCTGTTCACTTGAGAAACCATTTTGTTGCAGTCATTTGCAAAGCTTCAATGTCCATCTTAGGATCATGAACTAGGACTTCTACCCCCCCCCCCCACACACACACACACACACACACACCTTTATCCTTCATTCACTGTGATGTAGATTTATTGTATGCCTTTCTCAGAGCACATTGAGCTTTTCATCTTAATATTTTGCCTTTATTATAGACGTTGACCATAACATTGTGATGAAAAACTCCTTCAGTCATCCACCAATGCGATCTTTATTGGTCTATCAGGTAGTTTGCCATTGCTAAAATCTTTCTGCATTCTTTCTTCTTAACAAACTGTAACAACTGTTGATTTTGACCTTCCTAACATCGAGCTCTGACTGATTGAATCCTTTGGTTTTTTCCAGCCCAGTGATGGCCTGCTTTATTGGTGTGGACACTGCTTTGGTCTTTATGTTGTCAAACAGCAGCAGCAGAGACCAGATGCAAATGCCATCTCTGGAATATCTCCATCTCTAGAAGATCTCCATCTCTAGAAGATCTCCATCTCTAGAAGATCTCCATCCCTTATGTTTAGGCTTTCACACCTCCCCAGCAACTAAGCAAGCTTTTGGCTCCCTAAAATGAGAAGGCTACAAAAACTAACTACAATCCTACAAAGTTAATCCGTTGTGGCTGTATCTGCATTTGAATGAAAAACCCGCAGTTTGGACTTTAAACTCACAGGCACAGTTTAATTTTAAACCTAACGTGTATAATCCTGCGTGAATATGGATGGATGTAAATTTACAGCAAAAGTAACAAGCAAAGATAACGTGGTTCTCAACAGCTTGCAGCTTTAGAGCGAGTATTTTATTTAATTTTCGTATTTCGATGTTAAAGTTCAGACATTTTAGATGCACATCACAATATGTCCTCTATCAAGTCTAGATTTAAAAGGAACCCTGCACAAATAAGGTTACATGAGTGTAAAGGACATAGTATTCAGTATGATAAACAGACATACACTCTCGTAAATATATTCTTACAAAAGGCAGCAAACAGAGTTCCGGAATTCTGTATTATAGGGTCTGCATTTTTCACCTCAGAGTGTGATGCTCTGACATTTATGCTGTGAAGGTCACAATAATCTAAGTTTATCTAAGTGTTTGACAAAAGGACTGCTGGGGCAGCAACACAGAAGACATGATGTTGGTGATATCAGTAAGAAGTAAACACACACACCTTCTAGAGGCTACAACATCCCTCTTCAGCATTTTTCACAGCAGCACAACAGAGGTAAAAGATATCCACATGTTTTAAATAGTCTATAGTCCACTGTTACAGTGTAACACAATGTGTTACAAGGTAACATCTTGAGTAACACCCCTGCCTCCAAAGCAAACAAACATGCAGTTGGGTGATCAAACGACAACAAACTTTACATTTTCTTTATAATTCTTCAGCATACAGTGCAACTCTAACTATGTACTTTTTGTGACAGCTTTTTCAATTTATTCGTTTAGAGGACATTGAAATAGATTTTTCTGCACTTAAAAGGCTCACTAAATTAAACGATTAAAAGGAATTTTAAACAAACTAAGCAACAGATTATGCACTGTGAAATAGTTCAAGTAACATAACAGGAAACCTTTTTTTTCCAAAGAACTTAAAATTTTGTTACACTTAAATGTTTAATCAACTGCAGAGCACATAGATATATTCCATGTTTTGGTGTTTCATCTTATTCATCAGTACTCATTTTTTACATTTACATTTTCAGTAGAACCCATTAACCCATTACTGTGATGTTGGTAGCACCTTGGTTTCTCTACCAGGTGAGTTATGGGCACTCTATTGCCTGCTAAATACTTCTCATAAATGTGTAACTCATAAGTTATGTTTTGGTTTGTGCTGCATGAACTTTGATGCTTTACTAAAACCCTGATATTTGGTTGTATGATTCTTCTGTATAATCTTCGATGTTTCAGTTCGTCTTAGAAGGCAGCAGCATTAAACTGAATAAACTTCTCCATAAAACTGAATAATCTTCTTCATTTGCATTCCAGTGCAATCTAGTTTTAATTCTGTAATTATTTCCACTATATTTCTTATACAGGTTCAATTCCAATAACAAAAATATAATAACTAATAACTATAATAATTTAAACAAAATAAGTTAATTTTTTTCCTTGCTAAACCATGTTATTACTGTTTGAGTACTGCTTTTTAACTAATAGACAAGTCTATTTACTATGGAAATCAAGTGACAATATCTCCAGATTTAATTAAGTGGTCTGTGGTTCAGACAATTCTAATTCATATGTATGAATTCACATTTAAATCAGGCAATAATTAATTAATTTTATTACAAGAATTACTGACATTTTCTGAGTGTATCATGACGATTAACTAACAGCCTAGCAAAAGGTATATGAGCTGGACAAAAGAACATTGACATATTTGAAACATGTAGACTTGGAAATTCATTTAACAGTTAATTGTTTAGCATTGATAAATAATCAATTATCCCCCAAAAATCTAAATATAGAAAATCTCTGTGGAAATCTAAAACAGCCACATGAGCAAACATAATATGAATTTGAAAAGGCCACACATTTCTTCTCAAATCAACAGATCGTTATGTCTTAACTTTCAGACTTACAAAAGCAATCAAGAAAATAATTAAATATATTGCAGTATATTACATTCATAAACTGAGTAAGTTTTATAAAATTATATTAATTAAGCCAAACTAAACTTTTGTCTAATCAAACATGTTATCAGTGTGGCTTTAATACACCACAAAGTTAGTCAACAACAAAATATGATTACATTTTTTTAAACTTATTAAATTGTGTGTTTTGTTTACAGCAAAATATGTTTTGTACAGCAAATCAAAATAAAAGTGCAATGAAACTGAAGTTAACCACACATATAAACAAATTTCTAAATTATTATATTACAAGACACCTATTTCCTTTATTGTTTAGATAAAAGCAGAAGGGCATAAAACAAAACGATCAAAAACAACGACAGAATTTAAAAATCAGTGCTCTAAAACGTCAAGAAAATGTCTACATTTTCTTAAACAAAACTTCAAAAATTTACTGTAGGGATAAAAGCCCGTAGAACCTTTCATAAAAAACTTTAGAAAACAGGGTTCGATGAAGAGCATAACCTAATGTGTGGTTCAGGATGTACGTATGGACTCTGTCAAATCGCTCAGGCGGAAATGTGCGCACAAGAAGGCTAACTTAAGACACGCCACTGGTTTGCGCGACCAGAGTTTACATATCATGCACACGGAGCAACGCTGTCTTGAGGCAGTCAGAAACAAAATTCACGCTTCTTAAAGAGGCAGAATCTTTACATTTGCATCCATGTTAAACCGACAGCACAGAAGACAGAACAATTGCGCCCTAAACCCGATAAACCCTCTCCGACTCTTGCATAAAAGGACACTCACTAGCATTAAGAATAGGGTGCCCCTCTCGGGCGGGGTATCTTAACCCCCCCCTCTCCTCCCCGCCTCACATATCCAGCCACACCACACATGTTCTTTCATCCACTACTAAGCCTTACAACGTAAACCAGAAGAACGTGGAAAAGTATTTATACGTTATTCCGCATGCACTGTCTATGAATGACGTGCGTATCCATGAGCGCGTATCCTGATAAGTTCTGTTTCTTTACTTTACTTGACATCTACTTGATTGCAGAACATGCCAAATCCTACTCGGCATAGCTACCTTCACACCACACACACCAAACCCTCTAATGATTATTGACCACTTAATAGGCTATTCTAATAATCACACAAATCTGACACAATCCGCTCTCACCCATGTCATAAAAGGAAAAGAGTTTTAATACAAATCCGCACTGCAGCGGGGTTATCTGGAATTAGACACTATATTGGAGTAGAATTAGAGCAAACCGACACAGCAGAAAATGTTTAGCATCGCGCAATTAGTCCCCTCAACTTCTCCCTCCATTTTGGTTGTTTGCGATATTGACAAGCAACTTTCTGTCGCCGATAGCCTACTGAACAACACGGAAACGCTGTATCACCTTTTGGCACGACCAATGCGATCAATCGCACACCTGAAAACTACATTTGACCAACAACTTTATAAAAACACGCGGACAAATAAAACTGTAAAACGTTTACCCAATTTTTGGTATTACACGTAATACAGAATATGCAAACGTGATTCCACCGACAACACCATGTTTACAGTCGTCTCGTGTGCATGTATGTATCAAATTTTGAGCAGCATGACTGCAGCGTGCATTTTATATTAATTTTACAATGTTTAAATGCGCGTGCGTTCGCTACGGCTATCCTCGTAGCCCCGTCGTTATTATATTCAAAGAAAAACCTAAACTGAACTAATTTTCAAAACTTTTTCCAACTTTTTTAAAACTCCAGCCCTTCCCATGTTTACTGACATTCATTTGCACTGAATGTGCCATGACAGAAGTTTCAAACATAATTTATTTTAATTTCTATGCATTTCTGTCTTCCGCTGCTTCTCTGGCAAGTACCAAACTGGCCGCTGATTAACACAAACTTTTTTCCCTAGCTCACCCTCACTCTCATAATTGGAATAACCCCGATATTTTAATTCAAGAACACCGTAACGATTTAATTAATCTGCGTAAAACTTACCGTGGGAGCCTTAACATCCTTTCTAGGGCGTTTTTCTTGACTTTCAACTATTTTCCGAATTTTTAATAATTTTTTTCTCATATTTTTTGCTGGACGCGGCGGGCCTGAAAATTGTTTGCTTTCTCCTCTTTGCAGCAGCCATTGTATAGGCTATGCGCTGCGATGCAACCGAACACAGTTTGGCCACGCCTACACGGACGCCCCACCTCTGCGCTTTTGTGATTTGTGTAATGACCTGTCATTTTCATATTTCACCATCATTGATGGTACCTTTCATAAAATAAAAAAAATCGGACTCGTCAGTGATTCTGTCAATCGAAATGACTTCATTTTATTTCTATTTAAAACAATAGGTGGGTTAAAGTTGCCAGATCCCATGCCTTAGTGGTTGAAAGAGGTGTCTGTCGACAGAGTAGGTACCAGTTTATTTTTGGTGAGTTACTGCCTGTTGGTCAGTTGAGCTGTCAGTTGTGGGCATACTCGGGTTCAGTTGTTTCTGTGTGTCGTATGACGTCCACCGTGACATGAGGAATAGCTTGTTTGCTAGATAGGGGTCTTTAGCTCACTGAGCTATGTGATTGCAGTGTTAGCATGCTAAATTTTGTTGCAATATTCGGTAAGTAGACAAACCAAAAGGTGCATGTATGTTTACCCAAACAAACGCGATTTAAACGAATAATCTATAAGTAGCTAGCTAACTAGCAAAATTATTGCTGGATACATTATTGTCTAAAGCCACTATCAGGATGATATATAAAGCTAGGATAGCTTCACCAGCTATCGGTACACAAGCTTCGAGATGAGAGGTTAGCTGGTTAGCTATCTAGCTAACACAGTTCGACCCGTAGACTGGTTCGACCTCGTAGCTAGCTAGCAAGCAATAGCTAACTTATTACAGTCTAAATGGAATAGCGTGCTGCTTATTTCTTTCATAAATTGATATGCGGTGCATAAAGCCACCTTCTGCTCTCCGTAACCACAATGTTTCCAGCGATTCTTTTTATTTTCCTTGCTTAGCGTTATCTAAGGGGTTCAATGTCACTTAACTTCATTCAGTTAACGTTGATTAGATATCTGTGCTATGCTAGCTAACTTACGTCAGCTGTAGCCTTCTCAGTACAGCCAATTAGGATACCTGTTGAATAGACGTCATAATGTCATATTTATAATTTCTCGAATAACGGTATAGCACTTACTCTTATGTGACGTTGCACATGTTACCTGTACATAATGGTATTAATGGGTAAATGAAGACCTCGAGTTGTTGTGTAACAATAATCTTTCAATAAAAGTCTTTAAATAAAATTTGTACAGTCTGCTTGAGAGTTGACCACAGACTACTTTGGGATTAGCAGTATTGTTACAGATGTATCATTCTGGAAAGAATGTGTAGTTTTAAAAAACTGTTCTCACATTAACTAGAGTTACAGAGATACTCCAGCATACGCAGATGTGTCTGAAGGATGAATGCCAAATCTAATGTTCGAAAGGTCCGTGATGTGGACACCAACCCTTGCATTGAGGTCAGTATGAAAAATCTGTGAGGTGATGCAAGGTGTAGAGCAGGGCTCACATCCGAGGAATGGTGATTACTGTTTTTCTACATTGTATACACACAAATAATGGAACTCTTATGAAAACTTGCTCATCTATCAACAACATGACTAAACTGTTAAATTCTACATTTCCATTTATTCTGACTCAAATGTCATTCTAAATAACAGTTTTGCAAATATCTAAACGCAAATTACAACATTTACCACACTTTGGTCAGCTAAAACAGTGGCCTTTAAAATGCAACACCCTATTAACCAATTAATTTCACTCATGTTGCCCCAGTGCATGTGGTAGAACACTTCAGTAATTTGTCAGAGTATAAAAGAGGCTTTAAGTGACTTGTACAGGTGTCCGTCACGAAGATGTAACAGCAAGAACAAAGGAGAAGGAAGAGAGAGCAATAGGAGACCTAGAAAGCTATGGAGGTTATCACGGACAGAGGAAGAGGAAGGCAAAGGCGAGCCAATATTTTCAATGAAATACATATGCAGGGTCATGCGTTACCATGAACAACATGGTCCCTGTAAACACTCCCTGTTAGCTAACATTTCTTAAAGAACTCGGAAATACACTCATCCTCCCCCACGAAGAGGAACCAGAGCATGTATGCTGTCATTTGGGATAATGTAAGTTTCCATTGGGTCACTGTGGTCCAAGACTGGTTCGCCAACAACCCACATTGTGTAGAGCTGTTACCCCCCCCCCCATTTCTAAATGGAATAGAGGAATTCTTTTCAGCATGGCAGTGGAAAGTGTATGAACGCAGGCAATGGAGGAGGCGTGTGATGACATTCACCCAGATGAATGCCAATCCGTCATGCCAGACGTTTTTCTCCCCTCTGCTCAGCCTGGGACAACATCCCAGCCGATGTGGATGAGGTCCTCTGGCCTGACCAGGATCAAAGGCCGGGATGCAAAATGATTTATTTTATTGCATTTTGCTTTTTTGTTTGTTTGGTTTTTGTTTAGCTGAACATGTATTGCAGTCTATTTTTTTTTTCTTTTTTTTAATGTGCGCTCTGTGTAATTAGGCGGGGTTTTTTTGTTACTATGTAAAATAGATAATATTTTTGTTGCATATTCATGTGATATTGTAAATGTTGTTTTGGGACAAAAAAAACTTAGACACCAAAATGAGAAAAATTAAATTTATTTCATTTTTTTGCATTTGAAAATGTAACATGGTTTCATGAAGCAAAACATGAAGTCAATACATGAACACTTTTGATGGTAGTGCTATGAGCTTCATAACAGTTGTATGTATTTTTTTTTGGTGGAAGGAAGCAGTTTTGAGAAGAGAATGGTTTGCAGTGCTGTGTTTCATTCTATTAGAGATTTGTGGAGTTTTAACAAAGTGGTTGACACTCTTCAGTTTGTGTTTAGAGTTTTGAGAAACTGAGCTGTTTCTGGAAATGTGTTTCAACATTTGGGAGTTACTGTAAAGCTCTTGTCATTCTTTTCAACCAGTACATCATCAGTCAGTAGTATTCAAGCAAAATGGGCATCAAGTTTGAATTAATTAAGATGAAAACATGCACAGTTAGGATAAGTAGTTGTTTTGTTTGTTTGTTTGTTTGTTTCGGGGTTGGGGATGCTGAACTTTATGGATATGCTAAATTTATCCGGTGAAGAATGTTAATTGTAGATATACATTTACACACTTCTTATAACAAGTGTAACAATAAATAACTTTATTGTTTCATGTTTAGGAAGGTGATGCATCACTGAAGTGCTTGGATGCCTCTAACTATAATAAGAACATGTGCTTTGCATACTTCTCGAGATATAAGAATTGCAGGAAGTACTGGGTGAGTATTTAAACCCCCTGCATATTGGTGATCCCAATCAAACCCCTCCAGTTGGGTTTTTCAAGCAAGACCTTATATATGTTTACATTTAATTTTCATTCCAGTGAGGAAAGCAGACATTGTTGGTGCCAAACCGCAAGCAGAAACACCTTAAATCATGAGGCCTTTACAGAGTTTGCTGTTACTTTACAATAATTCTTGTAGCAGTACATAGACAATTCTCAAGAACCGTTTATACATTGTATTTCCTCACACATTCAGCTTAGTACATAAATAGTAGAAAAGGCAAGTGTGTTGACACACATTTATTACGTTGATTATATAAGTGTGTTGTACATATTGTCTTGCATCTATGCTGTATGTGACAGGGTGCCTCTTTCTCTCAGCAAAGTGTGATGCTTCAGCGCAGACGTGAAGGAATAAAGCCGGACATGCCTTTGGCGAAAGAGAGGGAGGAAATTTTAGGTGCTCTGGGAGGAAAGCCATACTGACACACCCCATGAACTGTGTTTTCGCCGATAACTCTTTTTTAGTGGGCACTTCTAGTGCCTCACAGGAGCCCAGGGCCTGTGGATGAGTGCATCCTTCCAGCTCGAAGACTTTATAAACTGAAGCTCATTGGGTAGATGTGCTCGAATGCTAGATAGATGTGGTTCAGTATACTGCTATGCACTTTGGCCAGTTTGTGTGTTTTTTGAATGTGTCCATGATGAATTCCTGACTACAGCCTCAGTGTGAGTGTAAGATTGTGTGTGCCACAGAGTCCAAAAGTGTATTTCCTTTGTCAGAAAGAGAAATTCTGTGGTACTAATGTGTATTTGAATGTCTCAACAATGAACATTGTCCTAATAAATAAATGCAAAACATTTCCCCTTGTTTTGTTTATGTAATTATAATTGTATTTGTGATTGTAACTATATTTCTATATAGTTATGTAACTATATATGGGTGCATTGCTGTCCATGTCAACAAAGGTCTTGAAAACTAATTTCTATAGTTTGCACATTTTTGTAATACCTTTATTGGCCTCATGGGGGAGATAGGGTCATACAATGCTTATATCAGCAGTTTACGCATTTTTTTTTTACCTCGAATGTAAGTAATTACATTCCCCTCATAATTAAGCATTCATGTATTGCTGTAAGGAACGACGCATGAGAATTTACAGTGACAGTGTAGTGACAATTTTATTTCGCACAATATGAACATAGCCTCCAATTACAATCGCTGATTTTACTTCTTAAAGCCCAGACAATAGGGGCAGCCGTAAAACAGCCAAGTAATCTGAATATCACTTCATTTTATCCATTCGCCACTGTTTGTCTCCCTGAGAGAAATTATCTCCTTTAGTTACTTTTACTTTGTCTTACTCTGCCCACTCCTCCCACTTTACCCACCTTTTCAATAGTCACCTGCGTAGACCTGTTTTTTGCTGTAAGAGTACACACAAGGACACATAAAGGCACATTTTTCAATAGTTGGTATAAAATAGTTTAGTAACCACACTGAAGCAAATACAAAAGTTGTGTAGAACGTGCAAAAAAGGAAGAAAGCAAACGCGAGTCTCCAACTGAAGAGTTTAATGAAACAAAACGGTACATAAACGTGCA
The DNA here is from genome assembly GCA_028565775.1 of Sternarchorhynchus goeldii. Lineage (NCBI taxonomy): Eukaryota > Metazoa > Chordata > Actinopteri > Gymnotiformes > Apteronotidae > Sternarchorhynchus > Sternarchorhynchus goeldii. The sequence goes on from JAOXYF010000017.1 coordinate 1,648,373, forward strand.
CAAAAATGGAACTTAGGAAAGGCAAAGTGTGGTTTAATGAGCGACAACTGACTATACAGAGGGACTGATCAAAGAGCAACACAAGGCACAGGTGACAACGAGACTCAACACGCGCCATCCGTGTAGGGCGTGGCATCAAACCAAAACTTACATCGCTTGCGACAGAGAAGCACAATATAAACAAAAGGCCCTGTGGTCGCCGCCGCCAGACGGAGGATACTGCGGGGAGGCAATTTCAGATAAAGAAGTGACAGTACGAGTCTGGATATTGGCGGCTTATTGGAGTAATCGGTATGAGATTAAGAATGTTGTTAAGTATTTTGACAGTGTTAAAACTACAATTAAAACTTAATCAAAGCTGCATTCTAAGAATCTGAAAACTATAAACTGTGGTTTCGATTTGAAATCAGTCAGCTCTAGTTATTCTTGTACTGCTGGGACACATGCTTATAGGCAGTAGTCAGAATGACCATAAAACAGTACGATACTGTCAGTTATTTTCTCTGGTTTATTCAAGATCATAATGCCCTCCTCTTGCCTCAGTCTTTTTTATACAAAACTGATTTTCAGTTTGTAAAAAAAAACCTGCTTGCAAAGCTTAGTGGATAGACTGCTGTTTTACTGATATTGTGTTAGTGCTAATTCAGATTCAAAGCACTCAAGGCCTCCAGCACACCTGTTATTGGAAGCATAGTGTTAGAAAATGATCATTGCAAAAAAAAGAACAATTATGCGAATACCTTTTAACTAGAACATGAAGACGATAAAAACAAACTAACGGTGTGTTATTATCATAATAGTGGAGATTTGTTTGAACGTCTCTGTATTCATTACTGCTGTTAGCTCTGCTTTAGCTGTATCAAGTAGGTTTTTTAAAACCTGTAATCGATACTGAGCATGAGTGACTACTGAAACAGTGAAACACGTCACCATCTGGAGAATGACAACAAATAAAAAACAAATAAATACTAATTGAATTCTACAAAGGAATACCTAGGTGCTTTTGACACAGAATAGTAGTCGACAGCAGTGATGGTTAAGTGCCCCCTCTGTTAACGACCTGTATGTAAAAGCGCTAATCCTCACCACCCACCCCTCAAATATTCCTCCGATGTAAGTCCTTTTTGTCTGGTTTCTCTTTTTCTTTGGTTAAAGCGGTAGCTTTGCCCTGCCCAGTGACGATCTTTCACCGTCCTGGTTCGCTGACCGCCATCGCCAATGTCTGCAGTGAGGTACGAGTTCTCTTCAGTCTTCTGGTGGCGCTCTCAGTAGCTCTTTTTTTCCTTACCGTTGAACCCAGCCATGAAATCAAACGCTCCCATGTACTTGCCAAACAGCACGTTCAGTTTAATGGGCAAAATACTGAGAGAGGGAGAGAGCGAGGGATAGAGAGAGAGGGGAGGGAGTAAGGAATAGTTATGTCATTAACTGTTCATACAAAAAAAACCCAACAACCCTAGTTAACATGCTAGTATATCAGTAATTGACAGACAGGTAATCAAGAAAATAATGCAGAACTAATTCAGCAATCAATTTCCAATCACATGATTTACTGAAAATCAGCTGAAGTAGCAAACGGTCATCTTTCAGCCAGTTTGCAGACTCATGCATCCATTAAAATAATTTAGTAAATAGTAAGTACTAGAAATCCTATCACATCCCTTTACAAATATTGATTCTCTCTCTCTCTCTCTCTCTCACACACACACACACACACACACACACACACACACAGAAGCCACAAATCTTGAGCACGAGGTTGGTGACCCATTCTGATATCATACTCTTATCTTCGCAATAAAGGCTGTATTGTCTTTAATTAACATCTTAAATGTTGGCATAGTTATCCTGGAGTTGAAAGAGCCCTCAGCATTAGCAACAGAGAGAACATACACACACGGCTTCCAATAAAATATGCATTTATCATATATGCACACAAGTACACGCAAAACAAAAATGTTACATATGTGTGTATAGTTATGTACACTTACCAAACACTACACTGGAAAACACCTTGGAGAGTAAATATCTATAGATTTTGAATTTGAATTTTCATCACCTTCTACCAAAAAATTAGGTTCTGACATAACCCCCCTCCCCCATTATTGGTTATATTACTTTATTAGATGATGCTTCTAAATACATAAGATTAAAACACAGTATCTGTATTTATTGACTCAAAAACAGATGAATGAAAAAGTATGTATGACTGTAATTTGAAGACCGATAAATTCTCCAGGGGCAAAGAATGAACATTCTAACACCCCATCCAACCCTCTCCCCCATAACAGAAACGTCCCTAATCTCAAAGAAACATGAAGTGAACAAAATATATTTAATCTTCCTTTTAAAAAAGGCTAGACATGAGTTACTGTGAAAAATGACCGGCTTTCCTGTTTCAGCCTGGCCAACTGTATTGCCTGTTTAATTAACTGTCCTATTAAGATTTGCGAAAGAAAATGTATGTATAACTTGGCATTACTTTCCACAGACAGCGTTATTTTTCTCTTGACCGCACAGATAACGGAGGAAGTGGGTTTGAGGAGTGAAGCACCCTGCAGAAACTCCACCGCAGGTAGGAGTAATAGTGGTGTTGGTGCAGACTGACTGCCAATAAGCTTTTCCACGGCAGTGCTGGCAGGCTGACGTATTTTTACGCAAACCAGAATTGCTGATCTACAGGCGGTCTTGTTTTCGCCGCTCGGTGCCTCCTGCTTTGCCTGCAGCCGTTTGACTGACAAGTGCATGGACCAACCACAGTGTTTTTGTCTTTCTCATGACATTTCGTGCACATGCACAAGCCCCCCCCCCCCTCCACCTTTTTTCCAAATGGTTCCTAGGGCCTTGGTTTCTGACCACAGGACTGTGGTTCACTGGATATTTTTGGGCGACTCTCAACCGAGCGGTGACGCTGGTGCATGTATGAATGCCAGCAAGACCTGCTGTGCCAGCTAAACCTGTGCCAACGCCTGCTGCTGCCGCACGGCTCCACTGCTGCGCCGAGAGCCGTCTATCGCCCAAATACTACCCGGCCACCACCTACCAACAGGTGTGGACGGCAACAGGCAGGGCGCGTGGCAACAGGTGGACAACGACCTGCAGTACTACAGTACTAGTTGTGGTGTAGTTGTATAACAGTAAAAAAATAAAAGAGGCAGGTTTTTATGTTTCTACTACTGTACTGGGCTTGCGCTGTTTCCGTGCCGACCATGACACTTACAGTGGAGTGGTGTTGTGGGTTTTCTCCTCCGTAGGAGGGACAAGCAAAGCGGTTCTTACTTCTTCAAGATGACGGCTAGATAGATGAAGCGAGGGAGACACAGGATGACTTGATTTGACCGAACGGCGTCCATAATCTTTCTACACACGTAATCCGGCTCCAGAATAGGCAGCACGTTGGGCCACCTGCACACACACACATCAGAAAAAGTTTAAAGACACAGATGAAGGCTGTGTCACACAAGCAGGCCAACGAACAATGAATTTACATGATGCATAAGGAAATTCAGCTGTTCATTATTACTGATAGCAATTGATCCTCTATTATTATAAGCATCATATAAGGATATGACTTTGTATTCATTGTGAATCTCAGAAGAAAACAGATGACCTTGCAAACTAGTGTCTGGCTGGGCCGATCCATCGTGCTGTGTAAGCTCTGACCCAGAAACCACCCTTGTACTCAGAGATACTTCATGACTGTTTCATGACCTCTGGCTCACTAAAACAATATTTATCTATTTAAACAATGACTACCTGAAATGGTAAAAAAGAAAACTGTGACTCTGGGCTAATTAAACAAGCCCGGAGTCACACTAAAAAAGACACAGTCGGTTCGGCAACATCTTGACAGATCATTTAAATGTAACCTGACACCTAAGACATGGCCCTAGACTAGTGAGACTACAGACTTGTGATCCTCGCTTGTGTATCTCTGCATTTCTCTCTATCTCTAAGACACTGAAACAAACAAGTGGCTGGAAATAACCCCCAGTAAACTGAACAGCATTAGAGATATTTAGTCATTTTAAGACTCGCTCTCAGTAACAGTAATCTAAGCCAGGCACACAGATGTGCTCAGGCCGAGTGTTTACTGCACGCTGTCAGCATTATCCTACTTTGTATTTGCTCCGTCGAACATTCCAGTGTTGATGAAGAAGGGGCAGACTATGGTGGTCTTCACTCCATCGCAGCCGACAGCCAGCAGCTCGAGGGCCACAGACTCAGCAAAGCCGACGGCAGCAAATTTACTCGAACAGTAATCTGTCAAACACACACCCCCACGCGTGCACACGCATGTAACTGGATCGTTTTCAGGAAGGCTAATGCTTCGGTTACGTAGACAGCTTTGTGTGTGTGTGTGTGTATACCTGCCAGTCCATCGACTCCGATAAGTCCAGCAGAGCTAGCGATGCTGACCAGATGACCGTGGTTTCCAGCAATCATTGCTGGGAGAAATGCCTTATATGTCTAGGAGGCAATTCGACACCATTAAAAAAGAAAATGCAGCCGCATGTACATGTTTGTCTGTGCATAAGTTTTTGTACGTGGGTAAGACAGACAGACATACAGATGGATAAAGTCAGATTAACTAACCCAGAAGTGTGCCATGCTGTTGACCTGCACTGTCTTCTCTAAGAGGGAATCTGGGCACTGCAGAAACTTCTTCCCTGTGACAATTCCAGCATTGTTTACAAGGATAGTGACGTCACCAACTTCTCGTTTAACCTACAACGGAAAAACACATTGGGGTCGATGTTTGCTTCTTAAAGTAGACAATACACAATTGATTTGTGTTTTCACTAATACTGAAATATTATTTACTAGATTCATTCGTTTAGAGAATGCTGTTGTTTTAGTGCCACTAATAAAATTTATAATGGGTGTTGTTTTGGTAAGACTTACACAAATCTGAACTAATAATAATAATAATAATAATAATAATAATAATAATAATAATAATAATAATAATAATTTAGTATATACAATCGATAAATATTAGATATAAATACAGCGTTTAAGATATAGAAGTTATTTGCGTGTGTGTGTGTGTGTGTGTGTGTGTGTATGTGTATGTGTGGGCACACGCGCCCATCTCTACCTGGTCCGCAACTTCATACACCTTCTCTCGTTTACTGCAGTCACAGGAGTATGTGTGCGCGCGGGATCCATGGGTATCTTTGATCATTCGCGCAGTTTCTTTGTTTCCCTCCTCGTTGACGTCCCACAGAACTAGCCGCGCGCCAAGACGCGCAAATTCCAAAGCAATAAGGCGGCCGATGCCACTGCCCGCTCCAGTCACCAGCACAATCTCTCCCGCCACGCTCTTCTTCCGCGAAGGTATAAATAACCGACAGAACGCTTCCAAGCTGAAGACCACCGAGAAGGCGAGCACCTTTAAAGTTTCTAAAAAGAAATTCATGGCGGCGGCGAACAGGGCCTATACAAATAAGAAAGCTTGTGTCATGATCAGCACCATAACAACCCCACAGCAGTCTCCTGACAGAGCTTTGGCTTGTTGTTTTACAGTGACTTCCGCAAGAAAAGTCAAATCATTAGCCTTCGTGTAACACGAGGCAGCGCGAGAGTCACCATACTTACCTCACGTTGGCTAGAAGAGTGTGGAGAGATACTATGTTCGGTTTATTCCAATTTCCAACAAACCACATACAATCGACCTTTGCACAGTTATATGTTTTACTTCCATCCAAAGGTCAACATTTCACTAGCGGGTACAGTAACGGTACAGGATGTGGAAGGCGCGGTCTCTTTTTAACTATTTGTAGGCAGCGAGGCAAATTTGATCAAGTTGTTTAAATGTTATCGAACATTCCAGTTTTCTGCATATATACTTAAGCGTTATGGCAGGTGAAAGATGTGAGGATTATAAACTTGGTGAAGTTATGCAAATGATTAATTTGTTAGATAGTAAAATTATTTACATTATTTGGCAATAGACTTTGAGAATGCTGCGTGTTTACTTTGCTGTAGGCAGTTCAAGGTCACTTTACCGGATTGGTAACTAGTATATGTAAACATAAACTTTGGTCTTGTAAAATAAGACACAAATATAATCTAACATATATATTAGACTGTGAATGGAAATCTATAAAACTGAATGTGAATTTTGTTTGTGTGTGTGTTTTTGTTCCTACCTGATCTCGTACAGAGAAGCAGTTACTTGACACCAGCGTCACTTAGTAAATAACTCAACTGGACAATACATGTTTAACAAAAGCACCGCACCTATCTGTGAGATGTAAGGGCATATAGATTACATAGACAAAGCAATAGGGCAGGTTTGCTGTTTTCATTCAGACATTAATATAATAATGTTTTCAGGACATTTTTAGGAATGAATAGCACAAGAACATGTTCATTTAGAATATATTTTGAATAACCATAAATTGCTCTTCAAGCCCAACCCTCTGATTTAAGTGTAAATGTAGCAAAATATGTACAGAAAGACAAAATATATATTTTTATATAAATAAATTAGAATTTTTTAATATAAATACCATCCCGAGACACTAGTGAATATATGATGCAAGGTGCCTGCTGTCACGTTGAGTCCCGGGGAGCTGAAACAAACGAAACCGGACTCCAACGCGCATATGTTCATTAAACCGGTTATTTTCGGTTTTATTCAAAGTCACATGAAACAAACGCTTACCACAGACGACCATGAACATCAACGAACATTCACGAACATCCACATCACACCAACGAACACGGACACACCCACACAGAAACGAGACAGGGGAGGCGGCCAGGGCGGCCACCCGGACACCTGCTTTCTGTTTGAAAAGTGAAAATCATATTATGAGACATCAGCATTTCAACTGACATGGCCACATTCACTGTCCCTGTTTATAAAATGTTCTAGAGTATGACTGTATATGAATGGATATAAATATGGTACTATTAGGGATGAGAATATTTCTGAGTGAGTGTGCTTTCTGCACACTTTGGGTCTGTCACTGTCAATGTTCCATGAATTCTGTGGCTACTAAACTAAACTCCACCAGCCTGGCTGTAGTCATTAAAATGAAGTCTCAAGATATTGTGACATTCTCAAGATATTGATCAAGTGATTAAGATAGATTTTACAATAAAACATATCGCCTTGGCATGATGTAGTAAAACCACTACTGCATAGTAACAATAGACTGAAGCAGCCCTCAAGAGTGACAGGATGTATCGCTCAAGCAATAGATTGGCGTAGGCCCATTTATTCAAGACAGAAACATTCTGTTGCGGTTTTGAGCAGTTTTATTCAAGCTGTACAGCATATGACAAATTCTGACTGACACAAGAACAACAGGCCAAGAGGATGTGTGTGTGTGGGGGGGTGGGTCACTTTGTTGTGCTCAAATGAGTGTGGTGTTTTATGTCTATAGTCAGTTACTGTACTTTAGTACTTCACAGGATAAATCTCTTAACTAGATCAGATATAAAAAGACTAGGAACGAGCAAAGGGCGATGGAGAAACAGGCAGATCAGAAAGGTATTATTTTTCGTATCTGCTCATTCTGCTATGCTGGCTTGCATCTGTTGAACATGAACTCCATTAATCATCATAAACCACAATATGACCATAACCAGTCTTTGAGAGCATCTTGTTCACATTCTGAATATATATTTCCCACCTCAAAACCATTATTATCAAATTATAGTGTTAGCATATTTCTAGTGAATTATAAGCATGTTTTTTTTTCTTCTACTGTGATCACAGAGAGAGCCTCTAAGAGCAAGGAGATGGAATGGAATGAAATATAGCTAATAGGTAACCACAGTCCGCAAGGAACTCAGAATCCCATGAAACCTCCATATCTCTTCTCCATCTCTGAAGACTCTTCCTGTTCCTCTTGTGGAGAACGTTGGAGGAAGCCTCCGTAGCGTTTGGTCTCCTCCCTCCACTCTGGCCTGCCCACTCGCCTCATGAAGCCACCGTATCGTTTCTCTAGTGGTCTAGCCCCGCCCTCAGATGCATAACCCCTCCTCATAAATCCGCCGTAGCGCTTAACCACACCTTCTAACCCTACAGAACCGCCTTTAACATTGTTCCTCAGTGCAGCCTCCTCCCTCTCACCATCATCTTCAACCTGATTGGCCAGCATCTCTACATCGCTTTTGGACAAGATTTCTCTGCTGCGGTCGACGTCATCCGGCTCCAGCCCATATAGCTCAGCCGTCTTCTTCATGAAGCCTCCATATCGCTTCATGAAGCCTCCATATCGCTTCATGAATCCTCCATACTTTTTCTCCTCCTGGTGTTGGGGGTTGGCTGTGATTTCTCTGGAGTCGTGCTCTGCCTCAGGTGTGCTTACACTGGGCTGCAGGAGACTTTGACACAAATCCCATGAGCCACCAGTGTTGAGATGCCCCTTGCACTGCAAAACACATGCCTGCCAAAACACACCAGCGCAGCGTATAACACACAAACACACACACACACACACACACACACACACACACACACACACACACACACACACACACACACACACACACACACCAGCTGCAGTCTTTGGTCTCATAAACACGCATGAATGCAAATACAATTAGAGACTCCAGCTTAATTAGACACATCAGTGTAGAGCATGTGGGTGAAGGTAACGGCCCGCTGTCCAAATGCCACTAACACCAAAGGGGACATATGACACCACACACTGTTTTCTCTTTCATTCCAGAGTAGCATGATGCTAAGTGTAAAGGAGTGAGTACATGTGGGTGTGCACCAGTATTACTGTCTATTACAAGTTTTTAATCATATTTTATTCAAAATAAAGCCTTTGACTATTTAATTATTACTTTATATTAAATAGGTTTTGATATACTTTGATTTTTACTACATTTTTTACTGCATTTTTACAGCATGTGAATGAAAAAGTGTCTTCATGGAAAATTTCCTGTCTACATTACAATGTTCTATTTTACTGTTACTGTGTAGTCATTTTATTCCCATAAAAAGAGCTGAATTAAAACATTTAACAGATAAACATCTAAATTGAGCAGATCTAAAACATTGAGGTGTATCAGTGCATCCTATTTGTGAAATACAAAGTTAAAGACATTTTATATAGTTTTCAATAATATTTCAGCTTTTATTTTAAAACTACCATGATTTCTCTCTCTCTCTCTCTCTCTCTCTCTCTCTCTCTCTTTCTCTCTCTCTCTCTTTCTTTCTTTCTTTCTTTCTTTCTTTCTTTCTTTCTTTCTTTCTTTCTTTCTCTCCACACCCACACACTCAGGTTTTGTGACTAGCCACCCCCAAAAGATTTTAGGGCAGTTTTGATCAATACATCATCATGCACTATAAATGGATTCAGGGAGCATTGCCATGGTTTGAAAATGCCCCCAGTCAATATATAACTACCATTTCAGGCACTAAATTAATGCAATATAAGTTTATACATGTGTAAAGTATTAAATCTACTGACTAATAAAAATGGAATTTTAAAGCATACAGTTACTCATGCTGTCAAGGTTCCCTTTGTTATTAAACTACATAATTTTAAATAAAAAGATAAAACATTTAATAGCAAAACACCACCACAACCATCACCGCCAACATAACAATAACAATTACAACAACAACAACAACAATAACAATACTAGTATAGTATAGTATAGTATAGTAGAAATAGTAATAATATTTTTTTAAATAGTAAAACATTACTGTTGCTAACAAAAACAAACCTGAGCCTTTACAGCATAAAAACTCTGGTGTTATAGGTGTAAAATAGCTGTTATAAAAGCAGATTTACATCAAAACTTGCATTTAACTTGAGTTTAAACACTTTATTATATAAAGGAGTCTACTTTATTTAATTCAATTTAAACACTATTGTATAATGAGGTTCCGTTATGTCACATGGCCGTTTAAATACCCAAGATAAGCATTCCTATTTCGCGTGCATGCTGTGGCACGCGACAGTGTACACACTGGAAGTCCACTTACTATGGAGTTGATATCTGTTTGCTGAAGCCGCAGGTGCATAGAGCAGTACGCGCAATCGGTGCCACAGTCCGCGTTGACGGTCAGCGCAAGACACGCGCTCAGTAGTAGTGTCCACCTGAAATGAACGAGGTTCGCCGACGGCTAGAATGGGAAAGAGTTTTGACATTTTTAATATTCTTTGGCTACTTGTTAGTAGAATATTCTAGTGTTATGATTATTTGAAGCACTGAAAAACTGTTGCCTACTTCATCATTAGGATTCTGGAAAATCATAAAACGATAATGTACATATTGGTAACCTGGTCTAGATAGAATAACCATCTGGATGGAAAGCCAGGTTCACTGACCTTCATCATGATCTCCGCTTCGGATCCGTTTCAGCCCCACGCTGTCCGATGCCGCTGATATCTCACCAAAAAATCGGAGCCTCAAGTCTGCCGAACTCCCCAGAGTAAGTGAGAGAGGGTGAGAGAAAGGCACGCCGAAATAGAGGCGGGGGGTGCGCGCAACCAGCGCAGTCACCGTCTGCTCTCGGGTTTGCGTGAATCACTTGGGTTTACTGAGCTTTCTCTTGCAGAACTAGATCTCACGACGCAAAATTTCTTGTCGTGCGCGTCCTATCGAATCTTTTAAAGATCCAGGAGAGTGAAAGGGTTATTTTTCTAGTCCCGGGAAACTCATTCTGGCGTGAAATGACGCAGGGAGTGAAAAAGGTGAGTGCTGGATGATGGTCCTATTCATTGAACATAGCTAATTACGTGAAAGCGTCGGCGAAAGCAAAAAGTGAGAGGTTGGTGGAAGGGGTCAAGACTGAGGCAACATGGTCGCTGTCTCTTAAATCACTTCCCAGTGCGAGCTAAATGGACCAAAGGCTTCTTCCTATGTCCATTAAGTCAATCCACTGCTTGGGGTCTAGAACCATCACACACAAGTGCCACACACACACACACACACCCCACACACACACAGAGGGCCTATATAATTCCACTCCAGGTCAATAAGATCTCACTCTCTCCTTCAGAAATACCCACCCATCCATATACCCCTAATTCAGTCTGAGGAGACTACGCTACGCTTAACGTCAGTCCTTTCACTGGAGGCGTGAGTATAAACGCAGTGCTACTTTCATGCCTTTGTTCCAGGTTTTCAAATACATTTGTATCTTTTCTCTGCCAGCTATTGACCACCGCCTGCACTCCATTCTGCTCTGAAAGCTATTGATTTAGCCTATGAAACACACCTACAGCCACTCGACAGAGGTATGAATATAGCTTTGTTCATTCCTACTCACCAAAAGGCCATGGGAGCAAGTATGAAGCACATGTACCCAAAACAAGAATGAACAGGACAAAATGAAAGGTTTATCCTTTTATATCAGCTTTCCACTTGGGCACACTGTGATTGGATACAGTGAAAGTACAGAAACTGTAAAGGCACAGTAAATAATATTGAATTATTTATTGTAGCATTAAAGGTCTTACCACACCGCAACAGTATACAACAGTATACAGTTTCTTCTCAGTTTATTAGATATGTTTGCTACTGGCCTGAAAGTCACCACTCATAGTGTAGAGTCGAAAACCAATCAAGTGTCGACTTCAATTAAAATCACAACTGTACTGTAGCTGTCTGTAGGCTGTAAGGGTCTCAAATTGAACATTAACGTACTGAAAGCTGAGATGCAAATGAAGCAGTTTATGGATGCAATGCGCCACTGCAGCACTGCTACCTGCTACCACGATTTCTAGACTATTTTTTCATACTATTCATGACAGGTACCACAAGATATCCTGTGAATTTCCCTAGGCACCTTACTTTGAAAATCTGACAATCTATCCATTCAGCTGTGTGCCAGTACCAAATTATTCTGTATTAGATAGGAGTTGCATCGAGCACTGGCTGAGGATATTTCTGGAAGGAGCAAAAGATGAAGGCTATTCTATGGTATGTGAAGTAATTTGACTTGTATGACTTGGGAGAGGAGAGAGGAAAAACTCTCTCGCTCTCTCTGTTATCATGTTAGCCAAGTCTGATGGACTTGTGACACTTACCCATGTCGAAGTGGATGGACTCCAGAATGGGATGGTTATGTTAATGCCATTCTTCTTCATGGCAAAAGAAACAGGCCCTGCTTTTGTCACATGGTACTGGACCACTATTAGGTTTTTTTGTTTGAACCGCATAGGATCTCCCCTTCCATGGATTTCTGTTATTCTGTGGAAAGCGGTTACTTTGACCTTTTGTTTTTATCACTGATTAGATGAACGCAATTTCATTTGTTTGTTGGTTTGTTTACTTGATGTTGTTTGTTTATTGTTTACATTTTTGTTTCTGGGTTTTGTGGAGGTTCTGTAGGGAAAAACATCTTTCATTGTATCTGTGACGGAGCGATCAAAGAGACGGAAGCAGGAGGTGAGGGTGGCAGAGGCATGTCTTTACTTTCCATTTGTACGCAAGGATACAAAAACAGCCAATGTAAGCGCCAGAGCGTTAAACAAACGCAGTCGGTGCAGTGATACTAACAAGGTGAACAAACCAGCTCGTGTGGAGCTCAAAACGTTCGTCAGAAGCACCGGAGAACTGGTTCCAATGTGCAGCACTGGAGGACTGAACCTGTGGGGGTTTATATGAGAGCAAAACAAAACGAGGGACAGGTGTGCTGCGTTAGAAACAGGGTGATTGGGACCGTGGGAGTGTTTTGGTGCTGTGACATGAAGGAGGGGGCGTGTCCTCAGTGCTTCCCGTGACAATATCTCATCTCAACATCACTGACATCAACTGAAATGACTGTTGTATGAATATTTGTTCATATTTAAGGAAACTGTTATCTATACTTTTACTTTAGAATTTATTTGATCTATTTTACTGGAAATAAATTAGCAGTTTAACTCAGTGTAGGACATTTTTACAGTTTATTTCAATTGTTTACATGCCTTTTGTGAAATTATGTCTCTTAAACACATTTCTCTGAACCATAAACGCGTTTAGCAAATTCTCCTGCTGTGAGCCATGTGAAGCCCCATCAATACTGTGCTCAAAATGAAACATTCGACTTCAAAATGCCAGATACTTATCATATGAAAAACAACCATTTTCTACACTGTGATGACAAATTGAGAAGCATTTTGTGAAGTGTTCTGCAAAAAGTGTGTGCAGCACTCAACACACTAGAGTCATCTCCACTAAAATGACTTTAGAGTTCTGCACTGATGGCTTAGACAAAAGACCACTGAGAATCTGTTATGCATGTGCCAACAGGCCATAGGAAGAACGATAACAGTAACGGGACTTAGAAGAACAGTAACAGAGTGAATTTCCTTCAAGCTGTCCTCGCTTCTCCTCACGTAACGAACCCATGTGTGTTTTCCGCCAGCTAGCATCTTGCTGAGGGAATGATCCACTCTGATAGACCACCTTCCAAAAGGGGGAGGAGGGTGGGCAGGGAAGGGGCGGAGCAGGGGACGGGGTTCTGAGACCCTGCTATTACTATGGCTTGCTGCCAGTTCTGCAGCTCATTTTGGATTGGTGGGAGTGCGTTGCCTAGGGTACTCTGTGGTCAGGTGACTTCTGTGAGCAGGAGCTGCAAGCCACAGATCACTGCAACCCACAGCCTTGTAGCACAAGGGTTTTCTTGCTATAACACACCTGGTTCAACTAAGGGCCTGGACAAGTTAGGGCTAGTTTGCTGTGTGTCTATATATATAATGTTATAATTTATGCTAAAAATGTTTTTTTTTTGTTTATTGCCAAAAAAGCTCTTCAACTACAATAAAGGAAAACAGAATCCAATCCAAAACAAAAGCTCTTGTTTACTCAGACTCCTGTGAACGCTGCAGTCATAAGCATTTTAATGTATTCCTGTGCTTATTGATAGAACTGAATTCATGCACTGACCAATCACATTAATGAATTCTGTTCTAAGGTTGTTATTGTTGTCTAAGCACACTGACGTTCTGTTGTATGATGGCTGATATTGTCTGAGGCCCTCCGTGCGGGACACACCTAATAGTTAATTAAAGATGAGCTGCAACATCAGTTGCTGGGCCTCAGTGGCCAAATTCCAACCACTGGAGTCTTGGTTCAACCAGGGTAGTGAGAAAAGGGGGTGGTTTAATGACACTGATAGTGATTCGAGGCTAAATTAAAACTTTTGGCTCAGTTGCCATTGAGCAGATGAATATCCTGACAGGGATTTCACTCTATCTTCCAAGAGAATATTAGAATGTCCACTGCAGGCTTCAGAGAATGATATCTCTGAACTGATATGAAATGAACGCTACCTCTGAAATGATCTGTTATCAGACTGTAGCAACTGGGTCAATGCTCCTAAATGAATTCCTGCAAAGGGAAAACTGTATATGGTAATTTTAATGTATTCAAATTTATTATGTATAATAATTAAAAAACAATTTCATTAATCATTTTTAGACGTGTTATTGTGAGCATTTTATGGCTGACTGATGATGGATACAAATATTGTCTACAGATCCGATGGGACCAATTTAATGAGCTGAAGAACAGAAAACAGAGTTTAGTATGACAGTCATCTTTCATAGTACAGACAGAAATTTCCGGCAAAGCTGTATAATTCAGAAAAAGGCCAAGAGCCAAGAGCCAACAGCATAACTGCACAATACTAAAACAAGGGAAAAAAAAACTTTACAGCCTATTACTATTTTAAGCGAGCATAACTGTACAATATAAAAACTCAATATTGTTTTGGACAAAACAAATGGAGATGCCGCTAAAATCTGTCCTGGAGCACTTCGGTTAATTGAATTTATTTCAGGTTGTTTACTGTTGAGTAAGTATGCTTGAACATCTTTCCAAATATGTTTTTTTTAGTGTGCAAATATTCTGCTATATAATCTACACTGATGTGCAGTATGTAAACTGATTATGAAGTTTCGTTACCTCAGGAGATGACTTGGGACTTCCCACACCTGAATAAGTTTTGAGTTGTTATCTTGTGAGTGAAGCTGAACTCTGCACAGTGTGACTGGAGTTATTGGAGTTCGACCAAGGCATGAAGGTGCTATGGGTCATCCCATTTCTGAAGTTGTGTGGGTATTTAATATTCTTTGATTCAGAGTGTCACGTGTGTAACTCATGACAGAAGACATTACCACCCATAGTGGACAGCGCAGTGGCTAGAACTGTCGGTGTGAAGGTCATTCCAGCATTCTTTAATGGGATGTGGGAGCAGGAGGTCCACCAGAGTGTCTCTATTAACACCACGACACAGGACACAGCGCCTCAGGTGGGCTCATGAGGTGTGGTCCGATGGTACCAGTAGCTTCAGGCTGATGGTAGTGTTCATGTGTAGCTCAGACCCCATAAAGCCATGGACCCCAGTTGACAACAAGGCACTGTGCAGGCTGATTGGTGATTCCATACTGGTGTGTGGTGTGCTCACAAGACATATGTTGGGTCAACTGCTGCACTTACACACGTCATTGACTGGCGCCCGCTACATTTCACTGCTTGGTGAACATTTACAGCACTTCACAGACTTCATGTATCTTCACAAAGATGGGATGTTCCAGCAGGACAATGCTCGATGCCATTGGCCCAAGTTGTCCAGAATTGGTTTGAGGAGCATTCTCGAATGTTCCAACAAATGGTGTGGCCTATGTGTTTGCTCGACATGAGCTCAATCAAGCAGTTAGACGGATAGATCCATTCGCACCTGAGCTCCAGGACCCACAAATAACATTTTGGCTATCCTGACGGGCTTAACATCAATCACTTGTGGAATCGATACTTTTGGCATGTTAGTGTATATTATTTTATTATGTTATTATGTTGTTATATGCTAAAGAATATAGTGGTACTAAATCTGACACTAAACTTGTAAGATAGAAATACTTATAGAAGCACTGCTCAGGAAAATTCATTGCGTAGCCTGTATCTTTTGAATTTGCAACAGTATGTGATTTTTGTTATGGTTCAAATAATGGGGTGTGTGTGTGTGTGTGTGTGTGAGGGTAGCAGTAACAGCAACAACTCTTCACTGATTTTTTTATTGTCTACCCTGGACTTTAACAGCTTCAAGCTGTTCACTCTGGTAGACTTTGGTAAATGGATCTGATCTTGTTACTCTCTACGGTAAAACTCCCTGTTCCCTGTGAATGTTTCCTCCTTTCCTTTGTGCTTGGACCACATATGCTGACATTGTCATTCTGGCTTTTAGTTTTTACTGATTCAGTAGATGCAGCTTCAGACTAACAAGACAAACAAGGCAAACTACTGCTAACAATGGCTGGATAATGAACCAAGCCCTTGTCATTCTTGTAGACTTAATGTCAGTATTACGTCAGTACACATTTTATTTTTAAATGTATACAATTTATAAAGCTTTGTCACAGAGCTACGTTTAAGCAGAGTTACTTCTCTTATAAGTTATTATTCTTGTATAAACATGAACTTAACTCTTACTACTACTTTCTGATAGCCAAAAAGTAATTAACCAGTCCTTAGGTTTAGAAAGATAGGTTAATTAACATTTAGCTGAATAGCAAGAGGCTGTTCGTTGTTTCTAGAGATTATCTCTTACTGAAAGAGAAAAGCCAGTGTGGAATAAATCCTCTTGGGTGTTTCCTGCTTTACTGGAAGACAGTCAAATCCGCCCTGTGTGCACATATTAATATTTGTATGTGTGTTTAGTAAAGGGTAACACATTATGGGCTAATGGTTTATACCAGTCTATGTTTATTTTGAACAAATCAGTCAGTAATTAGAGTGAAGAGTACTGTGCCATATAAGTGATTAATCACACACCATAAGCCCTATAAAGCACGCACATATGCACAAACACACACATACACACACACACACACACACACACACACACAGACAGATGCGCACAGACATGCACACTCATATATATATGCACACACATATATGTACACTTACACGTACATACGCACTCACACACACACACACACACACACACACACACATCTGTGCTCTGCATGTTTGTGTTTGTGCATATGATTGACTTGATAAATCTCAGTTCATGTTTGGCTTCAATATCACATCAAATAAAATCATGGTTATTGTTTTACTGTTCATCCTTTATAGTCAGTACTACATGCACCATATCATACTGACTTTTAGTTCATAATTGGTTACAAAATGTTTTTGTTTTGGAACAAGATATGCATAGACATCCATAATTTATCCTACCCAAGAATAAGCATATAGTGAATGATGATAAGTAAAATAATTAGTTTATTTTCCTGTTTCCTGAACTACAGTGATCTTTCTCCTAAAATGTAATTCAGTAGAAACAGCACACACACACACACAAAACATACTGTAATACAGACTAAGGTACAATAAGCCCATTTTCTAACCCTAACCCTAGACCTTTCAGGTATTTTTATCCTTGCCAGATTTACAGTTATTTTTCTCTGTCTTAGGAAACTGATGTTATCTGCTGTTTTCTAATTTAGATGTGGAAAACTTTACATTGATGCTGGGATTTCTTTATAACGTCTCTGCTGCACTATCACTAAAGTTACCAAATGCTGTACTTTACAGTCTGTGAACATATGTGAGACATGTATTGACCATCCCTCTGGTTTAACTGTCATTCAGTTTCATGTCCAATAACACCTCATAAAGACACCCGTTGTAAATGGTAATGTTTATATATTGACCATAAGCAGAAATAACATAAACACTGAGAGCGGTTTGGAGAAGTATAACCAATATATAATACCAATATTTGAGTTAAACTCGTGAAGACCCAGGGAACATATTGCAAAGTATTACAAATTCTTGTATAATACTAACCTAGAGTTTTACATGAAACATTCAGCCAAAGGTCCTAAAAATAGAACATAAATATATATTAATATTCCATATTAATATAATCCTAATATTCCAGTGAGCACACTTGATTGACAGCCTGCTGTCACAAACCCTGGTACACTACTTGAGAGCTAAATACCATCAAGCAAAGGTAGGGAAAGAGAAATACAGCAGTGCGAATACAAAACTATCAGTGAGGTGTCAGACACAAGGCTGTAGAAAAGGACATACAAAACTACAAGTGCAGGTGTCGGACACAAGGCTTCGTGTGAGGATTATGGTCTGTAAAGTCTAATTTATACGACCTAGAATGTGTTTTTACAGGTCAGTCAATACCACAATGCTCCACACGTACAATTGACATTTAGCCAAGCACAAATTACACTGCATACTGTATCTGACCAGGCCTTTTGCACACTTTAGGCTGCTCAGACACGAAAGACATGTGGTTTAAGGGAGGAACACTTTCTGACTAGGAAGAGTTAAGCTTGCATAAGATTTTACGCAATACAAGGGCCACCCATTTTACACTGGAAGGGCAGAAATTCTTGCGAAATTAAATAGTTAGAGACTGGACTTTGGGATGGTGTTCATAGGACACATTGTATATGTATATTGTGTGTGCAGAAGAGCACAATGATCCTAATTCTAAAGAAAAGAAACAGAGATTTAGGTGAACTGGGTCTTTAATTCATTCGCATTTTATCAACAATGTCCAGCACAATAAAGAGGGAAAAAGGACCTTGACCAAAAATCTGAGCCTGTGACTAACGTGAAGGACCTTCTGACCTGGCTGTTCAAAACTATACAGAATGTCATCGGTTTGGACCTCGGTTGGTAAAATGTACTGGTGTTTTGATACATATACACAAGTCACATATACCCACCTTCTTTTGAACTTTGCACTTTGCATCAGAGGCCATATAATTCTGCGGTAGAATCTCCTCACACAGTTTAGCAGTCACTATTCTGAGAAAGTCACTGCAGTAGTGAAACCCAAAGATGTCCAAGACCAGTTTAGTCTTTCCAGTCTTTCCAGTGTGCTTGTAAAGGTCTTCTAAAATGACATTTTGTTGGACCATCTTGGTTCCATATTGCACATATGGCAACAAAATCTTTTTGTGAAGAGGTTAATTTTTTTTTTTTAATTCAGGGTAGGTTACACCCACTCCTTAATTGACTGGGACAGGGCTGCTTAATTGCCTGTGCAGGGCTGGGAAATCCTATCCATATATATATGAAAATCTGCCCATGAAAATCAGTCATGATCAGTCAAAATCAGTCATGATCAGTCAAAATCAGTCATGATCAGTCATGATCAGTCATGATCAGTCAAAATCAGGTTTCCCCACAAAAGCATATAACTAGGTGCAGACAGGAAATGCGCACCTAGCAAGTGTTCACCCACTGTCTTAAGTACCCTCTCCTGTTTCGAAGAGAAAGCAAAATGTGGTACAGACATACTGAGAAAGAGATAAATGGGTGTTATTTTCCTCTATTGTCACTGCTGTCATTTCACTGTAGCATCTGAAGTTTATGACCCACTCAAACGCACTTCTACAACAAAAGTCTTTTTCGGAAAATGACGTTTTAATTGCCTGCTTTAGCATTCATGGCACGAAGACACAGAATTACATCTATTATAAGCCTGCTGAATAGATTTGAGAACTCGTAAAAATTCAACGCGGGACCGGGAGTTTTGAAAACGTCATTAAGGAGCATGCGATCGTTTCTCTCCAGTAAACTGTAATGAACACAAATGTGAACATCCCACTTTACGGCTGAGATGTGGCCCGGGGTACGCCCAAGCTGGGAGCAGCATCAAACAGGTGGTGCCTTCCGCAAATCCAATGCAACAGACCAGTCACATACAGGAGCCTGGGACTAGCGAACCTCTGGTCTTCTGCCCAGTTGCTAGATAAGCAGACCAGGTTAGTCAGTCCTGGAATTAATGGGATTCCTAGAATTCCCAACAACCCTCCAGTTCTAAAATGCTCTAAAATATTATCAGTCTGATTGCGTTGCTTATGTTATTATGTTATGTATTATTGTTATGTTTATGTGATGGAGGTCTATTTTCATGCAAAAATAACTGACCAGAAAAATAACTTCAGACCTACACCTTAAACCCCAGAATGTTTTTTGTCTCCAGCTAAAACAATCGTGCACACACACATACACACATTTATCTGTTTCTCTTTGACTGGCATGCCAGACCAATTTACAATCAAGAAGACTCTTGATTATTGAATAGGAGTTTGTACAGTGTGTGTGTGTGTGTGTGTGTGTGTGTGTGTGTGTGTGTGTGTGAGAGAGAGAGAGAGAGAGAGAACAAAGATGTGTGAAATGTCAGTATTAATCAGTGTTGTAATATTATAGCTCTCACTGAGGAGTGAAGCACATTTGCTTTTTGTCTGTGGTTATTTTAGCTGGATTAAAGATGCATACTTTTTTACACACGCACACACACACACACACACACACACACACACACACACATGCACACACAGTGCTAACCATCCATTGCTAACCATCAACATAATACTCTCTTTTAGGCTGAATTATCTTTATATTCTCTCCTCATTTCAATGTGTCCATTTCCTCTCTTCTTTTGTCCCTGCCAGTTTAATAGCAAGAAAACTGTTGACATAATTCCTTGCTCTGCAGTGTGATGAATTTGGTATTTTTTTAAGTCTCAAAACCTTTATATAAGACATTTATACATTAGTACTTATTATTTAAGAAAGCTTAATGGCCAGAGACTAATATTGTGTTCTTTTTTGTAAGTTAAGAACATATGGCCTAAATTGACCACAGGCTAATATGAATTCATGAGAAGAGAAACTGTGACTTCGGCATAATTCTAAGGTAATGGAGGATGTGCCTGAATCAGTGCAGGGCATATAAATTCCATTTGTTCATCGTCTGGTATATGTTCTGTTCTTATTTATCCGAGGAAGACATCTTGATTTGACAGACCAAGCATCTTGAGCCACACGTTCTTACATGGCCCTCAAGCAAAGCGTTTTCCTAACATGTAAACTCTCCTTATGAGTCTAAGATTAGCTGTAAACTTACCAACCTTAATTCCTAACCTTTTTTCTTAACACACCATACTGCAAAACTTGTCAGATTAAGTTTTTTTTTTATCTTCTTTGTTCAGTTGTTACATTTCTTTGTGCGTATCTTTGTGTGTGTGTGTGTGACAGCTTTTGAAAGTGAAATTGGGGCAAGGGAGCAGAAAGTTGTTAGCAATGGGAGGAAGATTGCATTGGGTGCTGTTAGATTAAACAAGCCTGGAAGTGCACACACTAGACTGAAATAACAGTAATGCAAACAGAGAGTGTGGCTTCGAGGAGTCTTTCTGCAGACAAACCAACATATAAAACTCTGTAGATGGATCCATACTGGGTTGACCGAAGAACTTTGTGTACCCTCTAAATTCAGGTTAGATGCCTTAACCTGCAATCTCCACGGACAATCATTTTCACTAGAAAGACCAATTCATCTAAGAAATAAATGAGGCATGAAGGTGTTTACAGAGCACGGTCACATAAACACGTAGAAAACTTCTATCTCACACACATATACACACACACACAGATTGCTCAGCTTTATCGCTTCAGACTGTGAACTATGAATTTCTGGAATCACATGGAATCTTTCCTATAGCGGACTTCCATTTAAGAAACACCTCTTGTCATGACAACTACTGCCTAGTTCATGCAGGGGTTACTAATCACTGTCTTTAAGTGATCACATAGTTTTCATGCATTTATAGGGCTTAAATGTTTATGAGGCAAACATTCAGACCCCTAATTTCTTTAATGCAAAGACATTACTTATTTTGTTCTCACTCTAAATATTTAGAAAACAGCCACTCAAAACCAAGATTCGTGTGTCGAGCTGTTAAGAATTCCTGTTCAAATGAGATAACAATGAAGTTTGTGTAGTAACCAGCATCAACATAGAAATGCGATAGTCTGCTCAGTACCATAAAGGACAGCGTGTTTTTTTCTGATGGAAGAGATTTCCTCTGCAGTATCCCTGTCATTCCACTAGCTTCTCTTCTGCTTTCACGACTGGATTTTCAACTTTGAAAAACATAAAACTATAAATCTATAAAACTATGTAATCCGTGTACAGTTATGTAATCTTTCAGAATAGTCCTATATGCTAATAATCCTCAGGTCCTAAGAGTGGACCAATGGATCTGTTGCCTGGCAACTCAGATATATGTACACAAGAGACGGGACTATATGCTTTTACATTAAGTTTAAGCGAATGGAAATTATTCCACTCGTGAAAATGAGCAAAATGTGCATATAACAAAGTGATTATAGTGAGAAATGTTTGAGTCGTACTTAAAGTCTTGCATACTTCTTGTATATATATACTTCTTCAGCTTTGTTATTTTGTTGTATACGAAAGGATTCTACTGTTGGTTGGCTGAAAATGGGACCCAAAGGTTTTGTTTGATGGTATGATTAGTCTACAGTCTGAAAACTAAATGCATCCTCAAAACATGAATGGTTTGGTCAGTTGTCTTCTTACTCAGGTTCTGCACCTCTGTCTTTGCCTGATTAACAAGAGGGAGTGATAATCACTATAGCAACCTTAACCATATGGAGGTATTTAATTAAGGCAAAATAGAAACATCTTTATTAGGGCAAAAGACCTTGGCCTAGGCTATTAAAACTAATGAAGAGAGTTTCTCACTCCCACTGGATACCGCATGAGGTCATATAAAAGTGTTTTTCCTATTCAGTTTTAATTAAGTAAGATAATTATTTAGATAAACAGCAAAGTGCTTCTCTGCTAAGCAAAGCAAAAACTCAACAGCATTACAAAAGCAACACCTTACTGGAGGCTTACTGGTTTTATATATAGAGCTCGAGGAATGTGTGTGAGAGTGTATGAGTGTGTGAGTATGTGCATGTGTGTGAGTGTGTGTAGAGGCTGGTGAACCCTGCTCTATTTAGAACATTAAAGGGTTAAAGAAGGGGGCTATAATTGGGTGTGGCGTTGAGTAGTAACTACACAGTTTATCCATTTTATTATCCTTGTATTCACTACTCGTCTTTCTTTTCATCCAAGATCAGTGTGATCCAATTATAAAGGGTTGGACCCATCTCTACACGCCAGAGGAAGCTTCATAAAACTGGGGCTGGGTGTGGAGACTTGCATATGTTTTAAAACACTTTTAGAAGTAATGTTTGTGTAGATGCTTAGAAGGGAAATGGCAGGAAAACAAATGTGACACCTACAAACCGTAAGAACACAACTTCCATGTACATACATTACATAGAATCAGTGGGAGTCTTTGGAAATCTTTGGACCAAATGTTATCTCTTACAATCACTCAGTCCCACCAGCTTGTCTTTCAGGCTTCTCAGATGGTAGACTGGCAAGATGGGTGTTCTAAACTCCTAGAAATGAAAAGTCCTGGAAGGTGACTTTGTTTGGCAGATATCTTCCTGCAAAAGGAAACATTTTCACAGATACAAAATAGTGAAGTATAAAAATCCTTCTATATTAGTCTGGTCTGTGACTAAAATCATGTAGTTTTCATGCAGTTCCCCAACAAGAAAATGGCACAACAAAAGATAAAGGTAATTGTATTTGGAAAGCAACTCTCACCAATCGGCTGCCTCAATGTCTTCATATCTACAAATGTAGCTTCTTGAGGACCTTTAGAGGTATATAAATCTTTTGATGGACAGACAAACAGACTACAGTTATTTAAACAATTATTTAACAGATTTTTTTATTAATAAATCAGAACTTTTATCAGAATTTTATTTGAAGTATCAAAATACATTTGTCTACAACATGACATGGTCATTTGTAACCATAGCTACCTATAAAAATCAAAGAAATAGTTTAAGAGTAACACCACTATGAGATAATTATGAGCTATACACTTACATACATTTCCAAATTATGCTTTGAAATGTTTCATAGACCTGCTATCATTGATAGTCACCTACATAAGATTTTTTTAGTCATATATGCCATGTGATATTAGTTAATCTACTTATATGAAAAAAATAGCATAGACTTATAATATCATAGCCAGAATTAGCATTTAACATCTTTCATATTGTTGTTTTTACTCCAGAAACTGTTGCAGGTTACTGTTCAAAGTTGTTTTGAATGTTACTTACAGATCATGCCATAAAAATTATTACTTTGTCTTACCTAATGGTTTAAAAACAAGTGACCTGTTATAGTGCAGCTGCCAACATGCATAAATTCCATTTGCTGTCAGTGGAAGTGTTGGTGATGCAAAGGCATGTACTTACACCCCCTCTCACGCACAGCAGACACTAAATAACAAGTTCAAACTGCATGAAGCTTGCACTTGTCTCATTGGAGAAGCTGACAGCAGCTGGTTTTTCTTCTCCAGTTGTATTTTAACTTCAGATTTTATTTGTATCTCTAAAAAAAAATGCAAGGTCCAGACCACAGAGACCTCATAGCTGGCATATACATATCTTTGGACAACCAATCAGTCTATACATTTATAGACTGTTTATTTCTTATGTAAGAATATCTGATCATATGGAAGTCCTAAACCTGGAAAGAATATAGTTCATATTGTCTTTTCTTTTATCTCTAGGAACCTGCCAGGTATTTTATGTAGCCACAACTGATGGATGCCAGAGATGAGTAATTACTAACCACAAGGAGGCATCTTGGTGTCACCTGGATTACAGGGTTATAGCACCTGTA
Source organism: Sternarchorhynchus goeldii (assembly GCA_028565775.1). Classification (NCBI taxonomy): domain Eukaryota; kingdom Metazoa; phylum Chordata; class Actinopteri; order Gymnotiformes; family Apteronotidae; genus Sternarchorhynchus; species Sternarchorhynchus goeldii. The sequence goes on from JAOXYF010000017.1 coordinate 1,672,889, forward strand.
ACCTATAGCTGGATTACAGCACCTGCTCTTTTCCACTAACTGACCACAGCAGTATTCTCTGGCAGAGGTGGAACCTCCTGCCAGTGTGGATAGAAGAGAGACCTCATAAAGGAAGAAAGCAAACAGAAGTCTATAGTGGTAAAATCACACCAGCAAGAGACACCCAGAGGGAATTTAGAGAAACACCTGGAGAGACATTAGAGAGACACCCAGAGGGAAATTAGAGAAACACCCAGAGGGACGTTAGAGAGACACCCAGAGGGAGATTAGAGAAACACGTGGAGAGACGTTAGAGAGACACCAAGAGGGAGATTAGAGAACTGCAGAAACCAGCTGCCAATACAGCTGGCAAGAAACCAGCAGTAGAAGCGATACAGCAGAGCTGACCAGTGCCACAGCAGTTCCTTTTCCTAATCTAATTTTTGCCTTCTCCCAGGCTGTCACAGAATACAGACCTTTCAGAATGGCTGTGAAAACAACGTGCTTGAACATGCTACGCTGCCAAAACCATTCCTACCCCGCAGGCTCTTCTCACCTCCATCTACATCAGGACAAGTTCAGGGTCTGATTATGGCAAATCAGACATCTGTAGATTTGAAAACATTCAGCGTTTAATAATAAACGTAAAAGAAGACGTAAGGTCACAAGAAAAGCAAGGTATTTAAAATCTGCATACATAGCTAAGAAAAGAGATCTAAGAAAGGAGCATGCTTTCTAGAAGTGCTTCAGAAATGGATGGCAGGTGGTTAGTATGATGGGTTCTAAAAAATTAAAAAAGTAAATGCAAAAAATGCGAAAACAAGCACAACAGCAACAGGGAAAATATATACTCTCCCTGGCAGACAACCAAAGCACAAGTTTCGTGGGCTTTCTGAGTTCATGGCTGAACACCATGCGAGCTGGAATGAGTGCAGTTGTCCCCAGCTTGGCAGAGCAGATTGCCAGCAGGAGCAGGAGTTGGTAGGGGTGGTGCTGATGGGGAGATAAATGATGAGCACCCGAATAAATTGCTCCACACAGCCATCACACTGTGGATGGAGCAGCAAGGTCCGAATTTTATAGAGTTGCACCCCTTGTTGCTGTTGGGAAAGGGGACTAGGACGTACATGGCAATTCTCTTGCTGGACATATCGCAGCAGAGAGAATAAAGCAGGGTGTATGGGTGTGTGTGTGTGTGTGTGGCTCTATTTTGGTTTCAGCAGTGTACATCAAGAGTTCTACGTCAGTGTAACAGCCCTGCCTGTAGAAAGACTGCTGCAACTGCTTCAGCATTTTTCCTTCTCTTAAGTGTCTCATGCTAGCAGTCTGCACACCAGAGAGAGCTCCACATCCTCCTCCTAGGCACAGCGGAATTCCTCACAGCTGACAGTGTCATGTCTTGTGTCACTGGAGTCAAAAGCAGCAGTCCTCTCAGCTAGTTTCACTCTGACTTGCTCAAGCACAGACAGCAGGAGGCTATAAGACTCTCAATCACACCGGTTGTTAGCGTTGTCAAAGCTGGGAGCGTGTACCAATACATCGTTCAGGTTGACAATGTAACCGACCCTTGGGATTTGACTTCATTAAACGCTTGAATGTGGCTGGTGCATTACACAGTCCAAAAGCCATAACAAAAGCCAACTCAGAGTCTGGTCTCTAGCTTGAACACCATCTTCTCTTTGCTGTCTGGCAAGTGCTACTTGCCAATACTCACTCCAGAGATCCAATGAGCTGAACTATTCTGAGCTGCTGATATCTAAGGCATCGTTAATGCGTGGGAGCAGATATGAATTGGGCTTAGTAACAGTATTGAACTGCCGATAGTCCTCATAGAAATTCCAGCTGTTACCCTTTGTCTTTGCTAGGACCACTGGTGCTTCCCAGGGGATGTTCGACAACTTGATTCCTGCTGCTGCTGTATCGGTTCACACCAGTTGTTATGTTGTGCTCTGCAGCTTATGCCTTAGCTGACGAAAGCCGGTGGGAACAGAGCCGAAATGGTGCAGAGATGTTGTTATTAATCCTGTGCCGCATTAAATTGGTCTGGGTACAGTTCAATACTCCAGTACTTCATGGCTGCAAAGATGTCATTATACCAACAGAGGTGCTCCTGCAAACACCGTTTCTGCTCTTCTGTTAATCCCGACCTCCTGCACTACCATAGTTCACACACTACTTCCACTGTCATGCAGACCTTGTCTGTACTCACTTCTACTGCCCTGCATGTTCTCCACCCTCTGAGCAAGCCTCCGCAGACATCTTCATTTGTCTCTTCTTTAAAACCAGTGTTTCCAACTGTACTCCCTCTCATCTTAACATGGCTGCCAGCGATGGACTTGAGTTCATTCACAGCCAACTAGGAGGTGTGGTTTGTGGTGTTAGACGACCTCGGATAAACCTGCAAGGGTGGGGAACTGTGTCCAGGTAACACTATGCTTGACCAAAGGTCTGCAGCAGCAGCCAACCTTCCCTGCTGTAGCATCAATGCTAAGAGTTGTCTTTAATGGAGAATGTAGACTCCTCACTGGGCAGCCCCACTACTGTTGTCCACCAGCTCCAGTTAGCAGCACACTAGTCACACAGGCCACCACTTGCTCAGAAGCCGCTCAGCATGTCGCCTCTTCCTCGAGATCCTCCACCATGCAGCACTGTGCTGCTCATAGCGATGCCCTTCTGCCCAGGATGAGTTTTGCTCTCCCTGCCTCGTCAGCAGCCCTTTTGTGGTTTGCTGGTGTGGTGAGTTGTACGTAAAACTGTTTTGTTTTGAGAAAGGGAGGCAATGCTAGCTCCTCCTGCGCGGCCTTCTCGAACATCTGCTGAACCTCCTGCTCTCTCTGTAGCCTCTGTCTGTCTTGCTTGTACCAGTTACCTGCCTGATAGCACCACTGGTACCTGCCCAGCTGGAGGACTGTCATCATACACCAGCAGCAGATTCATGAGCACCTGTAGTGTGTTCCTCTCTAGCGCCAAGCATTTTTTCCTCAGCTTGCAGCCTTGCTCTCAGCTGACTGGACCCATCTGGAAGGTGCAGGCATAATGCTCAGTGCTCACTTCTGCCTGGCAATAACAGGAAAGAGTACAACCAAAAGACAAACAGACCACAAAGATGATAGACATACATTCTGAAAGGAGGTATGTGTGTGTGTGTGTGCATGTGTGTGTGTGTATACATACAGGGATGTATAGGGAGTATGTATTCCAGATGAGTAACTGCAGTGTACTGTAAACAGGACAGTAGAGATTTGAGAATTGACTTGCACAGCTGATGAAAGACCTCTGTCCTAATTTATATGGAGTTTTTCCTTGCCACAGTAAACGTTGGCCTGCTCGTTAGGGTCTATGGTTCCCATAAAGCTGCTTTGACATGATGTTGTTAGAACTGCTAATGTAAATGTAATATGTAAATAAAATAGGATTTAATCAACTTGGTACTTTAGTAGTTAGCCATTCATCAGTGACATGCCTATGGTATGTCCTGTCCTAGCTCCACACACCCAATCCCTCCAGCAGCTCTGGTAGCTGTCCTGAAGCCTCTCTCTGAGGAGCTTGTCCACCTACATAAGGGGAGAAGAAACAGGGAGGACAACTCCAGTTGCTCTCCATCCTATTAGACCCCCAAAGAAAACCGTTAATTGTATCAACCGCTAGATATTAAAGACTCTACTCACTGCACATGTGGAAGGCAGAGTCATCAACCAAATTGAACCATTGGGTTAGCCAAACCGAACCTCTGAGTGCAGTCTCCCATTCTCTGAAACACGGGTAAACACAATAAAGATGGGAGTAAACCTGTCATAGAATTGATTCTACCCACATAAATTGCTGTTACCAACTCCAAATCTCTGCCACACTGAGCAAGTGAGTCGTAGGGGAAGAATATGGTGTTCTCTGCTCAATATAGGGGCCACTGCAGTAGAAACTCACAAAATTGCACCAGCCAAGAGTCCCTGGGGAGAGCAAATGGTAATGGGCTTACCCCCCTGTAGGAACCAATGTAGCAGTAATGGTGGTTTTCTGCTGAACTGGTTGTTTAATGGCCTTGGTGTTATGGTCAATCTGTTTCTGGTTCAGTTCCAGAATGGCCGGCTTCACTTCCCACTGTATCCTTGACTGTAGGTGAGGAAACAAGAAGTATTTATTCTGAAGTATGTGGAAGTGGTAAAGAGAAACAGGTGTTAAAAACAAGTAAGTGCTGGGAATTTGGTGCTAAGAACCCTTTGTTCCAGTGACCAGGTCTACTGGATTTGCAGAATTTGAGATGTTCACCCTTAGCACAAAGGTGTCTAGAAGGTACTGAAAGGTCATCTACCAAACAGGCATGTTGTGGCCTCTGAAGTGAGTGCCACTAAATGGATTATTTCTTGTACATGGCCACAGTCATAAGGTAAACTGGTCTCTTAATGTGTTCAGGAACATCTAAGAATATATTACTAAAGAATTAAACTCAAAATGCAGTTCATTCTGTCCACAGACACTGAATAGAATACAGAATAGTCATATGAACATGAAGTAAAAGCTATCTAAATGATATTCAAATAATATAGATCTTCCATATTTAATTATTGAACATAAGCACCTTTTTGTTTGAGGGATGTCACTTAAATAGTTCTGTTTTTTGTGTCTTAGAATTTATTATGATTTCTGTGATCATTTGAAAATGATAATATTCCTCCAGTCAGCTGACTTGTGATTGAAATCAGTTAAAGCGATTTTATCTGATAAATAAATGATATTAAAACTATCATTTTTTGGCAAATACAGCAAACTTATTTATATGCTGTTTTTATATTTCTGCCTACATGTTTAATATTGTTTAATGTATTAATTAACTTGCTTAAAGAACCAGAATCCATTTTTAAATCTGGTATGCCCTTCTATACAATAGTTAAGTCCTAAAATATTTGTTTAATGCCCCACAGATATGTTTATTCTTCCAATATTCCCTATTGATTCCTAGAGCTCAAATGCTTATCTGTTAACTTTGGTCCCCATTGCTTCTAAAATATGTAACTTGCTTTCAGTAGTCTCAGATATCTCAGGTTTGTATCTGAAATAATCCCTTTGTTCTGCTGTATGCACATTTAGTTTTATAATCTTATCACTCATCTATTTATTTATGGTAAAAAGCCATATGACTCAAATACTTCCAGAACCCTGGGGAGACCTGACTTACAAAATGTGTGACGTTTATATAACAGGGAACATGCACATCATGTTGTTCTGTTATTTCGTGCTTATTCCAGTCTCAACATAGACTGCTCTCAGATCTCAGCAGTATCAGTGACGAGAAGGAGGCAAGGCAAAGCAAGTTCGTTTGGCACGTTTCACGCACCAGACATTGCAATATATGAATAAAATTAAAAAAGTAAAAAGTAATATTGATTTATATTATTAATTTTAGATGAAAGTAATTTTAAAAAAACGAATTGCATTGAAATGAATAAAAATGTAAGATAAATATGTCTTCTCTTGACAAACATTGTTTCTTTAACATTACATTAAGTGTATTTTAGTGTCTGTGTTCTCTACTGTGGTTTTTTGAGAACAAGTCTTGTGTTAGGAGAGAGTGGCATGACTCTTTGAATCCTCTTACCTACGGTGTTGCTCCAGGCCAAGTGAGGCTTTAAAACGTTAGGATTAGACATCATGCCAAATTCAATCTCAGGCTAGCAGAAAAACAACACAGCATTAGAACTGTATAGTTATGTGTCAAAGTTCAAGAAACGTTTGCGTAAAAGGCATGGAGAGGTGTTTTGAAGTTTGGGGGGAAATTTGTGTGTGTGTGTGTGTGTGTGTGTGTGTGTGTGTGTGTGTGTGTGTGTGTGTGTGTGTGTGTGTGTGTGTGT
>JAOXYF010000017.1:1678813-1702345 GCA_028565775.1 Sternarchorhynchus goeldii
TGTGTGTGTGTGTGTGTGTGTGTGTGTGTGTGTGTGTGTGTGTGTGTGTGTGTGTGTGTGTGTGTGTGTTTGTGCGTGGGTTGGGGAAGCTGGGTTAAACAGACCTGGTCTGAATAGTCCTCCCAGGTCTCTGGTAAGCACGAAACCAATGAAACCCAGATGGTTGCCTGGCAACTCTGAGTCGTGCTGGTGTTGAGTGTTTAGATGTGCGAGTGTCTGTGCTTACGTGTGTGCGGGCGTGCATACATGCGTGTATGTGCGTATGTCTGTGTGTGTGTGTGTGTGTGTGTGATGGGGGCATATGAAGTGGAAGGTTCAGTGGTGAGTTTCACTGTTGCCTACTTCTGTTAAAATTTGTCACACTTCCATCAACACATACCTTAAACAGTATCCTTCATATATAATCTTTCAAATTTTTACAGATAACAGTCACAAACAATCAAATAGATTAACAAGGAATTTTTTTCCCCACAATTTCAAACGTTCTCTCTCAGGCACATCTTTTTAATTAACCTCAAGAGAGTCATTCTGGATAGTCTGGATATTTGTAGTGAGAATGATAGAGAGTGAAAGGGAGAGAATGGAAAAAGAGAGGTAATATTTAACTGGTTTCCCTAATGTGCCTTGCAGCAATCCTTATATTGATATGCCGTGCTTTAGAGATGTGGTGACCCTTGCAAGTAAAGCATTTTCTTTGCATAGGTGACCACTTTCACATGCTGATGTTTTGAGTGTGTGTGTGTGCGGGTGTGTGCAAGCATCTGAATGCATGTGTGCGTGTGGTAAGGTTAATGTACCATGGCAGTCTTTATCGGTTTGGGGTCTTTGCCGTTTTCATGAGCTTCACCGCTGGGCATAGTTTCAATCTTCTTGTCATGTCTTTTGGCTCTTGTAATTTGTTAAGCCAGAGCAATGAAGAGCACTGATTCAATCTGCTGGTCTTCTTCTGAAACTGTGAAGCACTGCAGTACTGGGCACTTCTTCTGTCTCCACCGTACATTCAATCAACTGTCTGACCAGCTTTGTTTCTGTTCAGTGCTGTGTGTGGGTCTTGGTCATACTACATCATCTGGGACAGCCTGAGATACCAGTTGGGATGTGGATGAAGATGTCCATAAAGCTCATGCTGATGGCTGAGATATGTTGGGGCATTCACGGAGCTGTCAGAGGCATGCGACGGTGTTGGCAACACTGACTGAAACGATGCAAGACTGACTAATTGAACATATATGCTGGCCAGAAGTACACCAGTTCTGATAGATCAGGACATCCAACTGGACAAAGCTGTCAAATTATCATCTCAGCTGAACATGTATAAGGTTCTGTCTGTGTTCCGGATTCTCCAAATTACTCTGGAAGCTCACTTGCTCAGAAAGTTACCTGCTGTAAATGCCATAGGGAGCAACATTTTGCTGTGGAAAGAAACATCTCAGCATGGAGGAGGCCGTGGGCTGCTTGTTGCCTGTCGCGTGCCAAACACGAGAAGGCATGCGGGGTTCTTCAGATTCCTGTGGGCTGCGGATAATCTTCTCATTGGGATTGGAACCCTGAACACATCAGCAGGTGTTTCGCCACGCTGTAACCCACAGAAGGCCAAGGGCAGAGACAAAAATCAGTGCCCTGGCGAGCGAGGACATCAACCTAGAACCAACGCTGGTCCATGGGAAGCCTGCATGGGCTGTTTGCGGCGTTAAAATGTCCCGGTGGCTATGGCTCACCAGACGCATCGGGGATCAGATCGTGTGTGACAAGAGTACACAGGATTAACAGAGGCAGCCAGGCATGGATGCTTACATGCAGAAGATTATTACTAAGAGGACTAAGGCCAGAGATAAAAGCAATAGACTGCACATTGATCTGTTACAGCTACTGGGACCACTTGGCCTGGTAGAGTCGATATACAGCGACTCTGGTAAACTACTTTACAAAGTGACTGGAGGTGACAGGCAGACTGTCTCTGTGCTGTCTGTGGTCACAAGGAAGTTTGCAGAATGCAAGGAGTTTGCTTTTAAAGAGGCACTGATAGTAATGGACCAGGAGTGGTGCCTTTATTACCCACTAACCTTTGTACCTGACCCGTTGACCTAGTGGTACAGGTTAGGAAATGGGAATAAATCAATTGTGAGCCATTTCACCTTGACTTTTGAATTTTGAATTTTCAAATTCCTTTCTGAGATCCTACACATTGTGGAAAATATATGGATATATTTTTTTATGAATACAGCCCTTGTTTTTTTGGTAAAGTTTTTTTGGTTGCAGTTGTTAACCTGAAGAGGTCGCTGTAAGCAAGTGTTCTTGATGTACTGCCTACCAAAAAAAAAAGATGCTTGCATTCCCTGGTCTTGCTGTAACTTTGATTTTCTCATTCACTGCAAAACTTCTGAAAAAAGTCTTCATGGTGGTTAATTCTTATAATAAAATGGCTACAGAATTTGAGTTCTGAAAAAAAAACCCTGCAGGATTCAAGACCAAGGGAGCAAAATGCCAGACGGGACATGTTGTGAGTCATGCTCAAATGACTTTACACTATAAAAAGGCACTCTGATACAATGTGCTCTCTGATACAATGTGCTCTCTGATACATTGTGCACTCTGATACATTGTGCACTCTGATACAGAGCTGGGTTAGTGAGTAACCATGTGCTTCATCGGTTTAGTCACTGCAAGCACATTAGAACTATGTTTGCTGTCCAAGTTTGACCATCGTAGAGTTTAACCTTGAGTAAGAGGAAGATAAATACAATAAATGATAAAAACATTCACAATCCTGGAAACATACAGGAAGTCCAACTGTACAGCCTGTGGTACATTTTTATTTTACTGTGGATAGACAGACAGACAGACAGACAGACAGATAGATAAATAGATAGATAGATAAACACATATACATGAATACATACATACACTCATAGTTTATATGTAAAAAAAAGTTTTAGTTGTAAATAAAATAAAAGAATAGCATTCACACACTTTTCAACTTAACAAGTATGTCAGCCAAACATTCAGTGTCCAAAGTTTCCTCCTTAAGTTCAGGGCTGTTGCTATGAGTCAAAGCTGCTCACAAGGGAAGCAAACACCTCACCAACCACGCAGACTGCGAGGGACATTCCCTGCTGCAAAGACCAGTGGGTTGGTCACGAGGTGCAGTTCAACCAGCTAGAAAATGACAGTAGAGAGGAGGTTATTTTTATGTTCAAGCCATCTCGGAATTATGGGAATTAAGCAACCCCCTGACTGGGAAAAACAAACTTGAATGACGCAATGGTGAATAATTCCCACAGTTGGAAATGTGTAATTCTAATAATTCGCAGACCACTTGAACACAGCATATCCTGTCCTCCTCAGACCCTACTGATTAGTAAGAGTTACGGTTGGCTCTTGTCTTTTACAAACTTATGTTTGTCCACAAATGTAACCTTGCTGCACTTTGTTGTCACCGTTTAACTGAGACGTTCTAATACTTCTAGTACAAATCGTGTGTCTTTTTATTATTATTTTGATGTCACAATCATTCGGGATTGCCCACAGGAGATGCTTGTTCTATTCATGGCAGAATTTATCAGAGCCTCTTAAGCCTTGGTTCAGGTGAAAAAAATGCAATGTCTGTATCAGCTTAATCATGTCTTGTTTTGTCTGTCTGCAGAAGGTGGATTTTGGTGCATTTAGCTGTTCTTTTTTCAAGCATCCTTGTGCTACCTGTGCTGAGAGTGAATGGTACTTTCATTTCATTTGTATTTATGGCTGGCGATAGGGGCATGCTTGATGCGTGAGTGTGTGTGTGTGTGTTTGTGTGTGTGTGTGTGTGTGTGTGTGTAAGAACTATTGTCCTTCTTATTACACTACTCACACTGAGGGAAAGCATTGACTTGTACTGTACAGCTCATGTGCCATAGTTGTTGTTGTTGTTGTTTGTTTGTTTGTTTGTTAAGGAGGACCACATTTGTATGGTCCTGCTAATGGTAGACTTGAGCACAAACATGCTTTGTGACAATAAGAGGAGTCAGTGCTGAGATCAGTACTGAGACCATGAAGATTAATGCTGAAGTTCTACTCATAAAAGAACCCTTGTTTTACACTGTGAAACACTGTTGTTTCTAACTAAAAAAAATCCAGGCTGTGAAACAGTGTCGTTTTTAACTAAAATTACGGTAGTAGAATAAGTGAATGTGTGACTGAATATTGTCTGGGTTTTTAGGCTAAATTTTCCCTGAGGGGACAATAACGTTTCTCATGTAATATCATCTATTATGTCAATAAGCTGTCATTTGTCTCATAGGCGACTTAAGTCAGCCACTAGTGGCATTATTTCGTCTATTAACAAACGTTTTACAAACACCTGAAAAATGTCAACGAGCTGCAGGTCTTCTTTTTTTTATCTGTCGTCAGTAGACCAACAGAAAAGGTGGTGAAAGACGTCATGTAAACCCAGTACCTTCATAGTATTGTTATGCGAAAAGAACGAGTTCAGAAGAAACAAACAGAAAAATAAACCTGCTGCATCTTTAGGCACATCGTGTAATCACAGTGAGCACGTGTGATGTAGCCGTACGAGTGCACCATGTATGGCTAACCGTGCTCAATATACTGTCTTTCAGAATACAGTTACGGAAATCCACCACGCCTGAGCCAGTTAATCAAGGCTATCAAGGATATCTGCATACTATAGCCAGCTGTGTTAGACTCCCTTTAAAAGACTCCCTTGTTATTTTAAAGGGATTCGTTGCTATAGTCTCGCTATATAAATCATTGTTGCAGCGCTTGTTTTATTACACAGACAATTATGGCTGCTGATTTTTATTTATTTATTTTGAATAAATGAAATTATTTAGGAAATGATTTAGAAATCTCATCCAAGAGTTTAAAAGCAGTCAGGGGTCAAGAAATACGTAACATAACCCTGTATGTGAGATTTGCATACTGTATGTGGAGCTTATTCCATAAACTTTCAGGCAAGTCAAATATTACTTGTGAACTATTGATGAAACGTAAAAATACACGTTTAAGGATATGACATTTTCATGATACTCTATAAAGTCTATAAAGAAAACACCCAGTATTAGTGCTCCAGAAGAGCTTTTCCACTTGTATCAGCTCATTGTCTCCATCTAGTGGTACCTGTAATGTTCACACACCATATGAACTGAATCAGTTCACTATGGCTTTAATGCTTTTTTTTCTCATATCATTGCGTTTAAACCACAGGCTTCAGGGGGAGGTTAGCTGGCATTAGCCGTTAGTTTGTAACTGCTTTACACAAGGAAAGGAGTAGGAAATGTCTTAAACAGTGTAACCACAAACGGTTTAAGGGCTTTACGAAACCCTGCATTCAGGACTCTTTTCAGATTCTTCCCACTGTCTTAATTATTTATTTAAATTAATTATTAATTTAAAACTAAACACTCACCACTGTAGCATACAGATTTTTTTTTATATTTCTTTAGTTTTTTTTTAGTACATCCTGCATTTTCTGTATTTTCTGTTTGTATCCTAATATAGAGAAATAATTACACATACCTAAAACAACAAATCTAATAGTGGCCTAAGATTTTGTCAGAACAATAATTTACAAGTCACTACAGTCAAGGCTTAAGTACTGTGGAACAATGCTTGTCACTCCTGCTTGGTGTTCCACACCCACTCACAGGGAAAACTCAGTCCTAGCCTGGGCTTTTTCATTTAAAGGCCTCTTCACAAATCCAGTTTTACAACCCTCCAAAGCCAAAGAGATTTGAAGTAATCATTTACAAGTCACTTTCACATTGAAAATCATTGCTTTAAATATATCAAGACTTTGCAGTGCTCCTAGAAGTAAACAAAGTACTCAATGAAAAGTGATTAGAATTTCACTGTAGTCATTGGTTTTGTTTTCTGTTTTGTTGGTTTGTTTGTTCTTCACTTTTTACCTTTATTTACAAAATGCAAAAATTATTTTCAGCATTGCAACGAAGGCAAAAATGATTTTCCAGATCGAAGTCTGGGCCTCGTCTCGCTTTAGCCTCCATTGCTGTGAAAAATCAGCAAGACGTGCTGTCATGAACACAGGCTACTCTACTCATGTGTACACTACGTCACCACACTACATCAGACGCCTGTTCAAAACAACACCCCAAAGTATTTTAATATTGTGTTGCTATTTTGTTATACCAATGGTAGGTCTGTTTACAAAAACACACACTGTGATACTTTATTGATCATTTATAGTACAAATCTGTACTAATCTATACAAATCTGGCCCTTCAACTGAGAAAGCCAAGGCTAGGACTGAGCCTTGCCTGTGAGTTTACTTTTCATTTCAACATATGAACAAAATTATTTGATCACTAATTTCAAAATGTTAGAAGTAAAAGTACTTAAGCAGTGTACCTTACTTGTGCTAATGAGGACTATGGTAAAATCTGTTTTTTTCGGTGTTCACTCAAAGATCACACCCTTGCCCTGAGGGAGATGAGTGCAGGGAGCTGCTGAGAAAAACATTAACACTGAAAACTTGATAAACGAACAACTGCAAGGATATGAAGCTATGTGAAATGTATATAATATAATTCTCTAGAAGATGGATATAATAATCCATATATTATTTTTTTTTTTACCCATATCCTACTCTTACAGTCAACCTTGGGGCTGACGAATGGTCTAATGCAAAGTTCAACCTCAAGTAAAGTTTTAAGAATGTACAACAGACCAACGTGTGTTTTGTGGACTCTTGTAAATATTTTCATGTCAGGTCCAAAGATCAAGAAACCTGCCCGTGTTAATGATTACCAACATGCACTGATTTTGTGTTGGTATGAAATGTTTGGAACAGGTCAAAGTTTAATGCCTCTCCTCTGTATCTCCTTCCCTCAAACATCCCAGGTAACAATAGGTCACATGTTAATTTTTATTGTTTGCATAGTTTAATGTCAAATGTGAGAACTGTGCTTCACTGTAGAATGGTAGAGATCTTCAGAAGCTTTAAATATTTGGCTGTGGCCATCACCTGTGATCTCACGCGAGCACCTGTAATCTCATGCTGTCACAAACAAGGTCCCATCCCAGTGCCCCATTCAGTACTAACCAACAGCAGAATCCATTCAGACTTGTTGCTTAACATCCTGGTAGCAACTGCATTGCACATCAAGTGGCAAGCAGTACAACGGATTGACAAAACAGTTTAGACCATAAATGAACAGAACGAATGGTATCACTAGTACTCTCACCCACCCAGCTCAGTGGTTAGCACACAGAAGGTTGCCAGGTGTCAGTTCAAGCCCCACCACTGCCTAGTTGATACTGTTGGCCCCCTGAGCAAATGCCCTTAACCCTGAATTGCTCAAGATGCAAACTGCAAGTTGCTTTAGATAAAAGTGTCAGGTAAATGTAAAAAAAAATGCTTTTTTTAATGAGCCATTATATATTTATGAACCTGATATTCATTGTATTTTAATGTGTTTCTATTTGTTTTTCAATTCAGTTGTCTGGAGGAAGTATATGTATGAGCTTTATGTCATACATTGGGACGTATGGCAGTAAAAACTGTGTAGTGATAAACATGGTTGCAAATGGTTATATGGTTTTAGTTTTAAGGCTCCAAAGACATAATTTAATCCAAGTTTGGATGATGGAACATCCTACCTGAATATCTGTTTAAGCATGTTAGCTATGTGTTTTTAACCTGCAGGAAGTAAAAATACATCAGACCAAAATACCATGAATATCAAACAATATGCGTAAATGTGCTTTTTAGATAACAAAACGTTTTTATTACCAATGGAATTCGTTCACATTCTTTCAATGACTTGCAGAGAATGAGATATTATATCAAGCAAATCAAACAATAGTTCAAAACATCATTCTATTTTGAGACTAATTTTACAGCTTCTCGGCAAGCAGCCATAAACGCCATAGACATATAAACACAACCATCCTTTAAACGATAAATATCGCAAATAACTGTATTTATCAGTTTTTGGGAGTAACTCAATCTGTAAGAATGAAAATAAAATACTGGTTTCATTGCGTGAGAGATTAAAAGTGGTTTACTTATGAAACGTTTATTGTTTCATTATGAGCGCGTATACTTCAGAAGGAATCCGTCGGTACGGGAGGGGCGTAATAGAAGAGGATAAAGTTGTGTGGGACGGAGGAAAAAGCAAGTAGAGAACACGTCTCGGCTAGTCATGGCGACGTGGGTTCTGTATAGCTTTCTCGTGTGCGCACTGTCGTTCGTCTTGTGGAAGATATGTGGGAAATCGAGGAGAAGGCAAGTTTGTTAGCACATCTTCACGGAAAACAGAAAGCTCAAACTGTTTGACTCGGTGTCTTAGAATTTCAGATGTCCGAGTATGTGTAGCTTAGAAACTGAAAGGACTTTTGTTAAAATAGCCTGATAGCCTGTTCTCTTAGGCTATTAGGACATGCAGAGGGTACAGCCTAATAGTTTATAGTCTAACGATGTAGAAAGTAAACCCTGACTAAATAACAGAGCAGAGTTGCGTTACTAGTTTACTGTCGAGAGCGGGATTACCCAAGAAACTGCGGAATCATTTTTTTACAATAGGAGTTTCAACTGGTATACATGGGTAGATTGATTTTAAAATATGACCATTAAATGTCTCATTGCTGTGTCTATGGACTAGTACAATTTGTTGCTGAGTTTTGAAGCAGCACGTTGGTAAATCCTGAGAGCTGTCTTTTACGACAGAAATGTCTATCCACAAACTGACCACAGATGACGCAGAATAGAAATTAAACTAGACTGAATTAGCCAAACTATATGCTGTATTGCTTACATCTGCAAGGTGTGGTGAGTAAAGGTATGGAGCTTGGTTTTCCTCAACAAGGCTAAAAAAGAGAACAGAAAAAACGATAAAATATGTAAATTGTCACTGTATTTTACATTTTAACGTTATTGTTGAGTATTTGAAAGCAATCACAAAACAAGCTTATTTTAGATTACAATACTAATCAGTCAATCTGTAATGTGTGACATAATTTATGTTGAAAGTAAGCTTTGAATCTCTATGTGAATGCACTCCTAGTTGAGTTAGAACCTATAAGTTCATCAAAGATATCAGGATTCAGTGCATTCTGACTGGACCTTCGGGTTGATGTGGTATTTGAATGTAATATCCAGAAACACATGACCAAAATTCAGCCTTGGCTGCCATCACATTAATTCCCAAAACTATTTGCAAATGCTTCCACAAGGACCACTTACTTGGTCCTTGCCTTTGAGTCTGCTGTTTCTTGAGGTCATTTCTGTGTCTTTCCTGGGGGGGGTGGAGACTGTTTGGTAACGGTCTAGCAACATTGTCAGTCGTTCTGCATACTTTTCAAAGCCACAGATGAGTGTGTGCATTCACTTCGACCTATACAAGCCAAAGCAAATGCACACATTTTGTCTAATAAACTGCAGTTTGTAGTAACTGCAGTAAATGTTTATTTACATTTAGTAAATGGTAAATATTTAACCGTGTAGGCTTATGGGTGTGTGTGTGTTTTGCAGAAAGCCGAAAGAGCCGCCCTTAGTGACTGGATGGCTGCCTTTTTTTGGCGTGACGATGGACTACGCTAAAGACCCACTGGGTTTTCTGCAGGCAACTCAGCGTCAACATGGAAACATCTTCACGTGTAAGATCGCAGGGAAGTTCTTCACCTTCGTCACTGACCCCTTCTCTTTCTCAGCAGTCATGCGTCAGGGCAAGAACCTGGACTTTGAGAAGTTTGCCATGGATGTCTCAAAGCGGGTAAGAAAGGCATGAAGGACAAAGTGCTTGGTTGGGTTGGGGGGGGGGAGTGAGATGGGCAATATCTCACTGTCACCTTCAGGTGCTGTGTGTCACTTACTAGTTTTGCATTTGAGAGTCAGTTACTCATTGTAATTGGATGACTGCTGAAGTAAGTTTTACTCTGTGCCTATTTTTCTTGGCTTGAGTGTCCATATCCGCCCTTCCCTAGATTTTTGGCCATGCCGACTTTTCGACTTCACTCTTCAGTGAAAGCTACCGGGAGGTGCACTCTCTTTTCCGGCAAACACTACAGGGCCCACCCCTCCAGCAGCTCACCCAGGTCATGCTGGCCAACCTCCAGGCTGTTTTAGGGCGGAGCCTCTGCAGCGGGGGCGAGTGGAAGGAGGAGGGCCTCCAGAGCTTCACCAACCACCTCATGTTTGAGGCCGGCTATCTCACGTTGTTTGGCAAAGAGGCGGGGATCCTGCAGGCCGAGGGGGCGTGGCGAGTGGAACGTGATTTTTCGGCGTTTGACAGGGCATTCCCCCTGCTGGCTGCAGGAATGCCCATCATGCTGTGCATGCGGGCATGGCGAGCCAGGGAGGCGCTGGCGGAGGAACTGGTGCACGGAGAGCTCCACCGCCGGATGTGCATCTCGGATCTGATCCAACGTCGCATGGATGCCTTCGATCGTATGCACTTGGATGAAACAGGGAAAGCGCGCACACATGTGTGCATGCTTTGGGCATCGCAGGCCAATACACTGCCAGCTGCGTTTTGGAGCCTCTACTATACCCTGAGGTAGTAATACTGAAAAGCAGATAATACAGTTCAGTACATACGCAGCACTACATACAGTTAAGGGCAAAAGTCTTAGATGATCCAAGGAACTGTGAGCTGTTTATCAGCACTAAGCATTTACATGGATGTGAAGGTATTAATGGTATCTTTTGAGATACTATCCTAAACTCCTCTCAGGGTTTCACTAGCAAAATACATTAATCTATTTTGAAACACTGTTAAGATCTATAAATGAAGCACATACTAGCCTTGAGGGAACCTCCTCAACATAGATGTAGGACAAGAAAAACTGCCTGTTTTTGTGGGAAATTGTGGGAACACTTTGTTTAAGCAGAAGGAACACTCGTTCGCAAGGTGAATATTCTGAAATCAACTCAAGGCCACAAGAGATACGTAAACAGCAGTCTTAAACATGTTGATTCATGCAGTGGCAGAAAACAGATATTATGCAAGATGTTGGAGCTCAGCTTTTGTTACAAAGTTTTTCCCACCTCTATCTCTGCCTCATTTGTCCATTTTGTGTCTTGTTTCTCCACTTTTTGTGTGATGCACAGATGCCTAGGCTTTGACACTGTACCAGGAGACTTTAACTCAACAGCTGTTTTGAGTTAAAAACACCAAGTTTATTGACTAATGGCCAAAAATCCATCTTCATTTCATGGCAATGTCCTCTACTGGGTTTTATTTTATCTTACTCGCAGATAAAATTCCATGTTAATCCATCCACAACTCGCCAAGATCACATTTTTTCGCTTCCATGTCATTGCAGAAGTCGAGCCCACACTTGGTTCTAAGGATGTAACTGTAGTTCGTACCTTTCTAACCTCCTGCTTCAGTTACTGCACTGCCCTTTATACTGGTCTCCCTGGCAACTCCATCACCACACTGCAACACATTCCAAACAGTCCCCACACACTCTCTGTAGCTTCCACTGGCTTCCTCTGGTGTTCAATATAAATCTTCCTGCTCACCTACCAAGTGGTGTCCCTGGTTACCAACCCAAACTATTGTATCCCTAATCCCCTCCCTGTGTGTTAAGATAATCTGATCCAAGTTCTCTTGCGGGTTCCTGCATTTATACTGTGCTTCATGAGTGGCAGGCTATGGCAAGCTGTGTAGCTCAAAAAAGTTTCTGCAAGATCTTTTCTTTTCTCCATCAAACTGTGATGAACTGAAAGTTGTTTTGCTTTCATTAGGCAGGTTGTTAATATGGTGGCCTCGCCCAGCTGGCACTTTCATTAGCAGAGTGGTTGCTCACCTCATTCTCATGTGTATAAGCCAGGTCATTGATGCAAATAGGGGTCAGGAGGTCAGTCTGGATGGATGTCTGATGTTCTGTTTTTCAACTCTCAGATATCCTGAAGCTCTCACTGCAGCTTCTGCTGAGATCAAGAGGGTCCTGAAAGAGTCAAACCAGTCATCGAATGATTTTGAGCAGCCAATCAGCTTTTCCAAAGAGCAGCTGGAGTCCATGACTGTGCTAGGTAAGTCCTATAATGGCTAAATACCAAAGAATGTACGTTTTGTGCATAAATGTATGAATGATAATTATTTAATTTTAAATTTGTCTTTAAATAAATCTTATGTTTTCTTAAGTATTTATAGTAGATTGTCCCTGGAAATAGTTTTAAAAGATGAAAATCAGACTTTGAATTTAGAAAAGTAAAAAATCTGGTGCCTTGTTGCTTACGCAGAAATGACGGGACGATGGCGCATGAAACATAACCAAAACAATATGTTTAAATTGTTCAGCCAATCTGCAGTCATTTAAAATAGCACTTTTTTGGAAGATCAGTTTCCATTAAGTCAGTGGTTTTAAAACCATTTCACTTAAAAATAATATATAGCAGTAGGCGTTGAAACTGTTCCTGTGCGAACAGTTTCAGTTTCTTTATTACATTTCCTGCTAACTGCTGTAATCGTTTAGAAAAGCAGGGTTTTTTTGTTTTGTTTTATTTTTTATGAATGAGGATGAATTAAAAAATGACTGGTTAGCAAGCCTGAACACAGGAATAGGAGACCTTTTGATATTGGTGCCCTGTGGAATGTGTTGGCTTTATGAAGGGCGTGAAAGACCTTCCTCTGGAGACCAGTGCACCTTTTGTTCGGCACGAGGTTCATGTGTAAATAAGTCAAGGTGAACAGCGGATTCCATGTTCAAAAGCTTCTTCATTTTATTTAGTCTGTAGCCTGAGGCCTTAACTTAAAATGTGCTGTAGTTTTGAAAGTAAAAATTTTAACTATATAGTAATTATAATATATTATACATATACCCTAAAGGATTTGAGTGAAACTTTAGTGATCAGAAGGATTTGAGTGAAACTTTAGAGATCAGAAGGATTTGAGTGAAACTTTAGAGATCAGAAGGATTTGAGTGAAACTTTAGAGCAGATGAGCTCAGATACTACGATAGCGCTGCACTCAGTAACTTGGCTAGAACATTTTATCATAATCTCGTAGTTCACAGGTTAAAAGGACACTCGTGACAGATTGGCATTACGTGACATTACTGTAACATTAATACACATGTGGTTCCCTTTGCAGACAGCATTATCAAGGAAGCTCTGCGATTGTCAAGTGCTTCCATAATGATTCGAATTGCGAGCGATGACTTTTTTCTCACGCTGGACTCAGGAGAGACAGCAGGCATTAGGAAGGGAGATTACATTGCTCTGTACCCCCAGCTCATACATCTGGACTCTGAGATCTATCCCAACCCCAAAGTAAATGCTGTAAACCCTGACATTACACTGAACAGTTATATACTACAAAAACTACAAAATACTGATCTCAGTCAAATTGATCAACCCAGTTCAGTTCAGGTGTACACTGAACAGTTATATACTACAAAAACTACAAAATACTGATCTCTGTCAAATTGATCAACAGTTCAGTTGGTTTAAAAGTTTAGGGGTTTAAATTCATTAGTAATTAAGTAGTAATTATAAAAAAATTCCCTGAACTGAATAACACCTGTGAATGTAAAATTATTGCTCATGCAAGGATATGCGAGCTTGTGTTGTCGACGCGTTGTCGGTGTACGATGTAAATCCTGCGTCTCTACCTGACCGCAGGAGTTCCGGTACGACCGCTTCCTGGATGAGGCGGGTCAGAAGCGGACGCATTTCTGCAAGGGCGGCCGGCCGCTGAAGCACTACCTCGTGCCGTTCGGCTCGGGCGCCAGCGAGTGCCCCGGCCGCTACTTCGCAATGAATGAGATCAAGCTGTTCCTGCTGATGGTGCTGTGGCGCTGCGAGCTGCGATTGGCTGACACGACCGCCGATCCGCAACCGGACTCCAGCCGTGCTGGCCTGGGCATCCTGCCGCCCATGCACGATGTGCCGATCCTCTACCGCGCTAAGGCTGCCTGTAGCAGCAGCGAAGGGAGCACCAGCACCAACTGAACCGGCGGGGTTTGGGGGGGGGGGGGACCAAACAAAAATGTAAGGCCCTGTCCGGCTCTTGTTGTGGAGTAGGTCGGGCGTGGTGCCAGCAAAAACAAGATCATGGGTTCGTTTCGTGTCCGTGTCATCATAATGATATCTTGATGATATCATAATGATATCATAATGATAGATGTGATATCTTGCACTGAGAAGCAGGGAGATGGTGTGGGGCGGTAAGAGTGACCAAATATAGAGCACGACTCTGATGCACACTCAGCAGTCAATGCTCCTGTTCTATAGCTGCACCTAATAGGAAGTAATATAAATATTCTGAAAACTACAAGTGCTGCCTGGATATTTTGTTTATGAGCCCTCAAATTAAAGCTGGAATGTTGCAATGTACCAAACAGCAGAACAAGAACAACACTGTCTTATTAGCACTATGTATTCTTGGAGGTGTGGAACTTTCACAGATCTATGCGTAAAGCTCAAAACAGATGCTACAAGGCCAGTCACCTGCAGTTGGAAGAAATTAAAGTACTGTGACTTTTTAAGTGGGACTGGGCTCTCTTTTTAAGTGGGACTGGGCTCTCTTTTAAGTGGGACTGGGCTCTCTTTTTAAGTGGGACTGGGCTCTCTTTTAAGTGGGACTCGGCTCTCTTTTTAAGTGGGACTGGGCTCTCTTTTTTAACTGCTCATATCTTCAACTACCCACAGTGATGCCAAATGTCTGTATTGAAACTTTTTTGAAAGAATTGCCTGTATGTGATATGGCAGCCAGTTAGTGACGGCTATAGAGCAGATATATCCCCAAAAAAGTGGCTGCTGAATGATCTTTTGATAATGCATTAATGTTTAAAATTATATTTTTATATATCTTTGTTACTGGATTTGCAAATGTTTGCTTCTTCGCTGTTTGCACATAAACTCTCACACTGCTTTAAACACATTTTAACAATAATAGCAGGGTGTTATTGTTTGTAAGATTTTGTTGATCATTTGAACTGAGCAAGGTTTATTCAAGCACTGCTTCGTCTATCTATTGATGTGATATCTTATCTGTTACAGGTTAAAAGTATAACGTGGAAATGAATGTTTATCTACACAATCAGAACTCAGTTAACACCTTATGATACTCAGAACACAGAGTTAACACCTTATACTCAGGGGTGTGGAATCAGATTTTTCCTTTGCTTTTGCACTTCTTTCTATTGTTTTGTTTTGTTTTTTACGTTATCCACTGCTAACCATATAACCCAGTAGATGTCCTGATCATCCTAACAAAAAAATAAACTTCTACAGACATGTATGCTTTTTTTTTATCTTTTCAGAAGCTTGCTTCTGAGAACACCAGAGCTGGAACCCAAAATCAGTTATCAGTGCAGATTGGTGTTCAATAATAAGAAATACAAGTTAACAGGTATAATCCAAAAAAGGGGGTATAACATCAATCAGCAAAAACACAAAAAACGTGGATTTCTTGTATTAAACCCTTTTTTAGTTTCCTTCACTCCCGTGAGTTAGTTTTCTTGTGCCATACTTGGGCTTGTGAAACCTTGGCGTTTTTAAACAATCAAACAAAACTGACTTTTCTGGGAATATTTTGTTCGTTTCCATGAGCTATTTTACACATAATAAAGCTTTGAAAATTAAAAAAGAGACCTACCAACCTACACAACACAGATTCTTTAAATATAGGAATATAAGAATATATAGGTCTCTTGGTCTCTTGAAAATTTAAAAAGAGACTTACCAACCTACACAACACAGATTCTTTAAATATAGGAGTATAAGAATATATAGCAGCCTACTTGTAAAAAAAGGGGCAAACGTACGTTCTGCTTATGTCATCGAACGCTCGCCCTTCTCTTAACAGACGGTGAACGCGCCTAACGGGTTTTGCATGACACCGCGTGATCTGCGATACAGAACACCGATATCAACGGTCAGGGTTGGCTTTCTGAAAAGCAACGGTGGCATCCGATTAACTAGATCGTTTCATCTAATTTACCCTGCTGATCGCTTGTATTCATAAGCTTCACGTTCTGTAGCAAACGCCGATCAAAATCCAGCATTCAGCATCAAGGTGAGTCCGCGCATAAGCAGCACAGATATGATGCACCACTGTCCGTTCCCATATAAGTGTAAAACACTCACTCGCAGCTAAACAATTAGCTTAATGTGTGCACATCTACTACTGCAGTATTATGTTATTTACCTGATTTGCCGTTGTATGAGGTTAGACTGCTCTCTACAAAATACTAGCAGCATGTTCAGCTAAGCGGGTGATATCTGACTATTACTGCGGCTTCTCCATTTTTTTTTAATTATTGTCAGGATATAGGCCTACGTAGGAATTTACAAGCAGGATGCAACAGCTCTAATGCGTGTGTATACGCGGTTTGCAGAAACAACCAGGTTGTTTTTATTCCATGTAAATAATGACGTGTGCTGCATTTGTGAGCTTTCCAGTATACTTGCATGTTTCGTCTATGACTGACTTGTGTAGTTTCCTTTGAATAACTGCTACTATTTCTGGAATTATAACGCATTTCTGGGTCACTGCACTATGGTTACATGGTCTTGCGTGTGCGTGCCTTACAGGCAATTGATCCAGCAAACCTGAGATAGGAGAGCAACTATGTCACTCTATCCATCTTTAGAAGACATGAAGGTGGATAAATTCATCCAGGTTTGTCTGACTTGGCTCAGTTCAGCGATTCCTGTGGTTATTAAGAGAAAAAAAACATAAATCAGAATTAGTATATAATAGTTAATCTTCTTGTCATAATGAAAAACCTGTAAATATTTGATCTCTAATGCAGGCACATAACACTCCTACTGCTAGCCCGTCTAAAGCGCTGGCACTTCCAGAACCTGAGCCAGGGCATCTTAGCCTCTCCCACTATGACTCTCTGTCTGAAGAGACAGGTATTTATTCTGGAGACCTTCTCTGTAGTTTGCCTGATTATAAAACACACAACATACATGTGTGAGGTATGATTTCATGGCGTGTATGTATGTGTGTGTGTGTGTGTGTGCGTGTGCGTACATGCAGGTGCCTCTGGGAGGCTGTACCCTGAATTGAGTGAATTTATGGGTTTGAATCTCAATACAGACACGCTGAAAAGCCTGTCCGCTACGGTTCCTGAGCCAGCCAGTGGAGTAAGTTTTACATCCCTGTTTATGTGCGGGATCAGATGGTCAGGTGCGTGCGACAACGCTGGATGTGTTTTTCTGTCTTTTGCAGAGTCTTAGCGTGGTCTCACGTGGCACGAACTGGGCAGCTGCGCCCATAACGGGTGGAGACCTGGGCGTGAAGAGGGCTGAGATCCGGCAGGGTGTCAGAGAGGTGGTGCTCTGCAAAGACATGGACGGCAAGATCGGCCTCCGCCTCAAAGCCATCGACAACGTACGAGGAACCCACGGAACCCACGGAACCCACTTGCTCTCCCCATGCCCATTTGTTACTGGGTGCTGTGTGCTAGGTTTAATTGTGCATGCATTCTGCAACCCTGCCCTCCTGCCTGGCCTGGTTCACCTTCTCCAGAAACACAGAAATAATGTACCAAATCACTTATGATTTTATTCCATGGCCAATAATCTGGAAACTAAAATTTCCTGTATCTTTAGTAAATGATGACGTTTCTGGTAGTAAGAATTACTACTAATCTAGTTATAAGACATTCACAGGCGTGTACGAAAACACAACCGTTGTGTTGTTTATTTGTGCGTTTTAGGGCGTGTTTGTGCAGTTGGTGCAGGCAAACACTGCTGCCGCTCTGGCGGGCCTTCGGTTCGGCGATCAGATCCTGCAGATCAATGGGGAGTCCTGTGCCGGATGGACAAGCGACCGTGCACACAAGGTGCTGAAGAACGCCAGCCCTGAGAGAATCACGCTTGCCGTACGAGACAGGTACGCACGAACATGCACATCACGTGTGCCTCTGAACTGCTTTGACCAGTGAGTCCTGAACACAAAACACACTAATGTTTTATTCATGAGCGTGCAACTACCCTGGCTAAATTATTCATAAAGCTACCAGGAACAACAGGTAACCTATACACAGTTATATAGCATAGCAGTAGCTTTGCACATTTTCAGTGTTTACCAAGTTGCTATAACGATAAAAAGTGTAGACATTTACCCTGCACAGTAAAGTACTATTTTGAGCGATGCCATAATTTTTTCATGACTTATTACCTACTTTTGACTGATTACCAAAGAGCCTTTTTTTCCCATTATAACCCCAAACGGGCCTAAGGGGGCCAGAGCTCACCTTGGGACTGTGATGCGTGTTTCTCTGCAGGCCACTAGAGCGCACCATCACTCTGCACAAGGACATGAACGGCCAGCTGGGCTTCATCTTTAAGAAGGGCAGGATTAGCTCCATAGTGAAGGACAGCTCAGCTGCTCGCAACGGCCTCCTCACAGACCAGCAGATCTGTGAGATCAACGGGCAGAATGTTATTGGGCTGAAGGTAGATGGGTTTCTCTCTCTCTCTCTCTCTCTCTCTCTCACTCACACATACACATTCTCTGTCTCTTCCTTATTTCTGCATTTGCTGTTTTTTTGCCCTCTCTGAATTCTCTTAATTGGAATAATGGATTTATAAGTTACAACAGACATCATCGTATTGAGGTCATTCAGAACCATGGAGTTATATTGAGAGTCTTTGTGGAGAATATGAACTAACTGATGATGAGTGCATATCAGATGCATACAGGCATCAAGCTCATCAAAAGATTAAAAATGTTCAGTGTAAGTATAAATCTCTAATCTTCCTCTGGAAGAGATGCCCTCATGCAGAACCCCAAGCCACACCTGATTTAGCCAAAAGCTGTGAATATATTAATTACCTGTATCCAGTGTTTGTGGTTTGGCTTAGAGCCAAACTGTAGAAATATAGCTCTCCAGGAGCTGCACTGAAGATTCCTGATTTAGAGTGCTTAATACATCCTTCTATGCCTCTCTCTCCTTCTCTTTCTCTCTTGCACACATACACACACTACATTCTCTCCTTCATCAGGACTCTCAAGTGTCAGACATCCTCAATTCCAGTGGGAACGTTGTGACCGTGACTGTGATGCCAGTGGTCATCTTTGAGCACATGATGAAAAGGTAAACAAACCTAATGCTAGCTGTGTTTCCCCCACATGTGCAAAAGAACCTGGGTCTTGACCTTTTTAATAATGAATCCTCTTATATTTGCTGTACCTCCTCTCTTGGCAGGATGTCTAACAGCATAGTGAAGTCTCTAATGGACCACTCCATTCCTGAGGTGTGAGGAGGACTTACTTATTCCTAGGTTGGAGCAGGCTTGCGTGATGTGTGCAGCGCTTCAGTTTATGGGGGTGTGACATTATGCATACAAGCACAGTGTAATGGAACAGAGAGAGAGAGAGTACGAGAGAGAGAGAGAGATAACAGAAGAAAGCTGTTTTCTCTTTCTTTACGGTATTCTCTTCCGTCGTTCATTGATTCCTTTATGTAGGATGTACAGAATCTTTCAATGTCATTCTCAAAACTCAGATGATGCCTGTGCTGAAAAAAAAAAAAAAAAAAATTAATGAAGGGAAGAATGAAAGAAAGCTTTTATTTGTACATAGCAAAGCCAAGCTGCAGTGTGTTGGCCCAATGATTTTTAGTCGTCAACCTTGCTATATGCAAATAAACTTGCTTTCACAGCTACAGTCCCCTGGATTGTTACTTTTTATTTATAGTTCTATAGAATCCCCTTGTTTTATTGTTGTTTATCTTTACGATTATCTCAAAAAACAGCGTTTTGAAGTTTTCTAACAGGTTCTTGAATTACTCACAGGTATACATTACAAGCATTAAAAAAATATGTACAAACATGATAATGCAGGTTCATGCACAATCTAAAAGCCATTGTAAAACTATGCAGAGCTACCACAACCTTTCTTAGCAGAAGCATTTAAACAACTCAGAGCAGTAATATGACCGTAATATATAAGGAAGTATATTAAGCCATATGCACCAGAAAAGTATGTAAATGTGTTAGCCTGCTTTCAGACTTGAGCTGCTTGTATGTGGGCCTGACCAATCAGTCAGCCATGACAGCTCAGCAAGAGGACAACTGCCTGCCTATGTTCACACACTGATGGTGAAGACCACACGTACACTAGTGAACCAAGATGAGCTTTTCAGTCGCCTTTATATTGATATCACGTTGATTTTTAGTAACAGAAGTTGGTTTTATCAGGGCATCTTACTCCAAGGGAGTACCACTATCTTGATTTTTTTTTTTTTCTGAGTTGAACAGGGCTGACAGATTAATTTGTCTGTCTTCTTAATTCACTGATTCAGAAACATCTTAACCCAGTTATTTTAAGTGGTTTTACGGTTAAGCACACTAAAGCATCCTGACTCATCCTACATATTGTCCAAGATGTTTGAAAATGATGTCAGCATGTTTTTTCAACCTAAATAAATCACAAAGGCTCCATATTTTTAGTGTTTTTGTCTGTGTTTAGTCTAAACCACATCACTAAACTAGTTGTTCTTGTTTTGAGAACCCCGTTCTTTTTATTCAACTTCTAAAGCACATGATCAAGCTTGTGAAAGACATGACTAAATATCTGATCCTCTGAATCAGGTGTCAAAGATTAGGAGACAGACAACAAATTGCACATGATGGAGTACCAACGACTACATGGTATTCTCTTCGAGAGGTAATTGAATCTGGGCTCTCGCGAGGTTACATGCCATTACACCACGTTTGCCACGTTATGCACGTTATGCAGCAAAGCGGGAGTAGGTGTGCGACGTTCTATGCGATTCAAGGATTGAGGAGGAGACTAAACGTGATTGGCTGAAGCGTTCAAGCCCGCTGGTAATCCTTCTGTTTAGAAGTAGGGATTGGATGAATTTTTATGTCCGTTTTCACACGGGTTTTCTCCATCAACAAAGTTTGCTAACGGTACTGATTTTTGTGCGTTTATTGTGATATTTAGGGCAGAGATTTAGAAGTTTAAAATAAAGACCCAGTTTAAAGTTAAAATACCCTCTGCACCAAGCCTTTGTTGTCATGGGCCATAAGAAAACTGCACGCAATCATTCTAAAAAAGGTAATGGATTCTGTTTACTAAGCTAAATAGGTAGCAGCTAGCTAGAAAATGCTGCCACTGCTGTCCTGAAGATCATAGCTTGCTAAAATATTCAGGACAGTAGTAGCTAACTAGCAAAGCTATTGGTTTTGTCACTGAAATCATCACTTCTCTATTTGATGGTGCAGTGTAGCTGACGCTAGCTAGCTAAATCTAAATGATTAGTCGATCGATGTCGGCGCTTCTTTCCCAGACTGCCTTGACTATCTCATTAGTTACTTGATTCCCCTTTCGCTCGCACTGGTCCGTTATGGATAAGGCACAACTGACCGAGAAACTGTGGACATAAGTAACCTATCTAGGCTAAGTTACATTACGTTATGCATATGGCTAGTATGTAATGATGCTTGCGTGAAACCTTCAGTCATAAAACCTCTTCAGAGCCCCTGTGCGTTATCAAACTTGCCAGATGGATAGGTCAGTTTGCATATTTTTGTTACACTTGTTAATTTACGTTAAACGTTTTACATAAAACGTATAAAACACACAGAAGGCAAGGGAATGCCATTACGCTCTTTTATGCAAAGAATAGTAAAGGCCTATTGAACTTGAAGTTAAAACTTGAAGAGATGTGAAGAAGTTATGGTATTTACCAAAGGCTATTTCGATTCTGCAGTAGCATGTCAGCTATTTCATATTCTGAGACCATCCTTGGAGGGAGTGAGTGAGTGTGTGTCTGTGTGAGAGAGAGAGTTAGAGAGAGAGAGCGCACGCGAGCGAGAGAGGCGGGGGTACGTTTGTATTTAACAGCTATTCATATTTATACCTTGCGTTTTTATCACTGTATATATATGATACAGAAACACCTAGCTTATATTGTCGTGTTAGGCAGTAAATCAGTTTGGGCTGGCAAAGTTGTTCACGTTTGCGCTTGAGTGCGCGCGCGTACATGCGTATACGTGGGAGACGGTCACACATCGTCGTATCCATATGAGGCCCATTAGTGTGTAGTCACCCCGACACTAAAAATACCCTGGATCCAAAGCATGTATCCAGTTGCAGCTGAGCCAGCAAGCGCTGTTTCATATGAGCAAAAAAAGGACTTGCTTTTCCCTTGCAGTTTTCTTTGGGAGTGCTAGCCTAGAAACCAGGAGGAATGGGAGAAACTAACGCAGATGGGACGAAAATGACAAATTTAACAGGTAGATGGATATCTGAGGAGCACAGAAAGAAACGTGGATATGGCTGGTATGGCATGAGTGAGCAACTGTTCAGTCCTGGACTGGTGCAGTGAAACTCGCATGTGTGTCTCCCTGCTTTTGTCTGTCCTGTAGCTTCATATTGCAACTTGGTTTACATGAGTTACAATGGCTCGTGAGTGGACTGCTTTTCAGCAAAGCTGGGTTTGTGTCTGTGTGGGTGTACATATCTGGGACCAGTAAGGCCCAATCAATTCATTGACTTTGTTTCACTAAGTAGAGGAATCGGTACAGCAGTTTTGCTCTCTCTCAGTTCCTACTGCCCTTACACATAGACACTTTTATTTATAGTGAGATGACGTATTAGACTTAGATATGGTGACAGGTTATTCTTTTGGGGTCATAACTTATCGCATGTCCCTCAGTGCTTTTAACTGGCTGGTTTTGATCTTTCTGACATGATTCCATGATTGGCTAGTTTTGGATGGCTTGACTTGTTGCTTGCCCTTATGATGCACCTGATGAACTTTTATAGGACACTTACTTTGCCTTATTGCCTTCCTATGCCATAACCAGAGTAGCAAAAATGATCAGTTATAGTGATCTGGCCCATTTGTATGTGTATAATATATATCTGCATGTGCGTGCATGGGTGGGGTAACGCACAGGTGTCGTTGTCAGCAGAATATAATGCTATCTCTGTTACATGATCCTGAGGTTATTTTGTAGCTTCTGTTCCCTCCATGTTGTGTGGCTGTATTCAGCTGCTCTGTTTCACCTGTGCCGCGACCCACAGTGTAAACACATACCCCAACCTCTTCTGAACACATACCCCAACCTCTTCTGAACACATACCCCAACCTCTTCTGAACACATACCCCAACCTTTTCCCCTATGCCCTCTCAGTACTTTAGCCCCAACCTCTATCCCTATCAAAATGCCTGTAATGCTTTTTTTGTTTTGGTTTTTTTGCAAAATAGTTTATTGCAGTTTGCCTATTAATTAAATGTGTCCTGTGTTTCAGCCTTTCTACCAATCTTTTGTCTTTACAGAGACCCAGGCAGTGCCTCCTGTATGTAAAAGCAGTAAGAAGGATGAGGGCAGCTCTATCTTCACCTGGATTATAGTCCTTGCTCTGTTGGGTGTTTGGATGTCTGTGGCTGTTGTCTGGTTTGACTTAGTTGAATACAACAGTGTTGTAGGTACGTGTTTACTCCGTCGTGGGTGCTAGGGTAATGCAATGATGAAGCATACTCTCAAATGTCTCTTCTGTGTCAGGTACACTTGGAGGAGTTTATGATGCTGATGGGGATGGAGACTTTGATGTGGAAGATGCCAAAGTTCTTTTGGGTGAGAGGGAGTGT
>JAOXYF010000017.1:1709606-1730172 GCA_028565775.1 Sternarchorhynchus goeldii
AAAGAGAGACTGGCAAAAGAGAAAGCGGAGAAGGAGCGAGCAGAGAAAGAGAGACTGGCAAAAGAGAAAGCGGAGAAGGAGCGAGCAGAGAAAGAGAGACTGGCAAAAGAGAAGGCGGAGAAGGAGAAGGCTGACAGAGAAAGACTAGCTAGAGAGCAGGCAGAGAAGGAGAGGGAGAAAAAGGAAAGACTATCAAAAGAAAATGCTGAGAAAGAAAGAGTTGAGAGAGAGAGACTGGAAAAAGAAAAACTTGCTAAGGAAAAAGCTAAAAAAGAGAAGGTGGAAAAAGAAAGACTAGCTAAACAAAAGGCAGAAAAGGAAAAAGCTGAGAAAGAAAGAATAGAAAGAGAGAGGCAGGCCAAAGAAAAGGAGAAGGTTGAAAACGAAGAGAAGGTGAAATCTGAAAGGCTGGCAAAGGAAAAGATAGAAAAAGAGAAAGTGACAAAGGAACAAACGGATAAAGGCAGAGCAGACAAAGAAAGTGGAGCCAAGGAACATTTCTCTGAGAAATCATCTTTCATGGCCAAAGAACCAGTGGGACGAGAAATTGAGAAGAGCTCCAGGAATGAAAAAAGGGGAAAAGAGGAGAACAAATCCACACAGGAACAAAAAGCTCACCAATCAGAGCAGGAAGGGTCGGGGGAAAAGAAGAAAGTTGAAGAGAAAGAGGGAAAAGTATCTACTAGAGGTCTTTTGAAATCTTCAATTAGAAAAACCAAGAAAGACAGACATGGGCAGGCTTGATTAAACATTATGTAAAATCATGGAAGTTTAAAAAAAGGTGGGGTTTTTTAATCAGTTTGGGCATCAGAAACCTTACAAAGCCTAAAGATATGACATCAACTCAACCGTGAGTGTAGGCTTGAGCTGGTGCCAACGTACTCCTAGGGTATTTTGGTTATGCCCAACGTACAGTAACATTGTGGAGCGGAGCATTTCCCTCAGACGAATGATGCTTTTCCGGTTTCTTTTCTTTCTATTATTTGTAATTTAATCTATATGTATTATTGTAAAAGAAACCAGTCCACATATCCTGTTATCTTGGTAGTGATATTGGCCTTTAAAAAAATGGTTTCTCCTTTAGTTAGGTCCATTCAAATGAAATGATTCAGTTATTCAATAAAAGCCAAAGGCGTTCCAGTTTACACTCATTTAAGTCTACTTTTGAAAGAGGTCTTTTAAGAGAAATTTGAAGCAAAAAGTAGAGATGAGGCAGGAAAAGGCTTTAAAATTTGAATGTTGAATTTTTCCTCAGAGGTGAAACATCAGTGCACTTTTAGTTGAATATTGTTACTGAATTACTTTGGTTCTCACTGATGTACTGTACTTTTTTTGTTTGTTTTATTTTCAACAGACAAAATAGCTTTTTTAAAGTTGTTGTTGTTATTATTAAATGTCTTTTAATGGTTTTTGATAATTGTTCTTGCTAAAATGGCCGATCGCTACCCTTGGCACATATTTTGATGGCCGAGGCTGTGGTGTTTTTGTGTGGTAAGTCCCCAGTAGACTGGAATGGAGGCTTGTGTTACATGGTACTACCTGAGGTCTACAAACAGACCATTGTATCCATTTGTTTTCTTGGGTTGAGTCATAGAAAGAAGTGCTAGGAAGACTGAGAACATTAGAGGGGAAAGACATTTTTCAAACGCATTTTGTTTGAAAGCACTGGCATTATATACTTTAGGTAGTGATAGTTTTGTCCTGTACAGTTGGTGTTTGACACATATTCTAGACATTGGTAAGATTAGTGTTGCCATAATTGTGAATTTTTGTTTGTACAACAATGCCTTGCAAGAAACTATCGATTATATTGTCTCAGAAAATAGTCTAAGAATAGGGAAATGTATTACTAATATGTTTGATTAATAATGATGGTTTTCACTCATTTCCATCTTTCTTTATTAAAATTTATTTTTAGCAACATGATGCTTGACCAGGCTTTGATTCCGTGGGTTTGTTGTGTGAGGTGTGTTTAGGATGGGATAATGGTGGCTGTGTGCTTTGAGTTTAGGTAACACCCTAGTCAGTCATGCCGTCTTCCAGATTGTGTTAGTGTGTATCTGTCTGCGTGGTTGGTTGACTGTGAATGGCTGTTTGAAGCGCAATGAAAACTTTTTTGTTTTTGAGTGAATGAATTAAATATTTAGATATGGTTTAGTTTTTTTAATTTTCTCACAATGCATGCAGGGTTAAAAAAGAAAACCACTGAAGCAAAGGAGGCACCCTACCAAAGTGAAGGTAAGACTACGGTCACAATAAAATAGCATCTCACTCCTTCCTGAAGTCGGTTAAGTCCTATGAGAGAATGCAGTTCGGGGGTAATTATTCATCTACTACCACCAGTCTGGTCTAAAAAAAAAACACTGCTCAAAAAAATTAAGGAAACAGATAATTGTCAAAGTATAACACCAGTCTGCTTTGGTGCAAATGATCAGGATAAAAGGCGCAGTTGATGGACAACAGCAAGACGACCCCCAAAAAGAGAATGGATTTGTAGGTTGTGGACAGTCAATCACTTTTGGTGTGAGACAGTACCTGTATGTTATTCAGGTTGCACAGATAGTCCAGCTCCTCAGGATGGCACATGCATACCTGCTGTTGCAAGAAGGTTTGCTGGGTTTCCCAGCATAGTCTTAAAGAGCCTGGAGGGGATACCAGGACACAGGCCATTATACGACAAAATGACCTCCTGCGGGCTGCTGGTGTGCATGACTCTGACCATACTGATAGAAGCAGACTCCATGAGGGTGGCGTGAGGGCATGATGTCCTCTAGTGGTACGTGTGCTCACAGCCCAGCATCACACAGCTTGATTGAAATTCACCAGAAGACATTAGAATTGGCAGGTCTGCCACTGGGGCCCTTTTCTCTTAACAGACAAGAACAGGTTCACACTGAGCACATGCGACCGATGCGAAAGAGCCTGGAGACCCCATGGTGAATTTTATGCTGCCTGCAGCTTCATCCAGCACGACTGGTTTGGTGGTGGGTCAGTGATAAACGTTTTGTCTATCAGTACCCTGAGTGCCGTTGGGTACCGGGATGAAATCCTCAGGTCCATCATCAGGCCTTACGCAATGGGCCCCGAGTTCCTCCTGGTGCAGGACAAATGCCCAAGCTCATGTGGCCAGAGTGTGTAGACAGTTCCTGGAACACCTCTGGGATGTTGTGTAGCGGTGCATCCTACACTACCAGGCAACACAACATTCTGTCCAGGACCTCACTGTGAGGAGATCCTCCACAACACCATCCACCATCTTATCATGAGCATGTCTCAATTTATAACAGTAAAGATTTTCAACTTGGATTTAATCGAGGGCCGGTGTGTAATTTAAACATTCTCTTACATTTTTTGAGCAGTGCACATATTTCTGGGAAGAAATACATTGTTAAACTGTTTTCCTTATTCGCACCTTGCTGTCCAGTCATGACATTATAATGTACAGTGTTTTGGCAAATATAGGTCTAAGATATCAGTTAGTATCACCTAATGCTTTTGGGAGGGAAGTAATTGGATGAGAATGATCTTTCTTGAACATTGATGGTAAGAGTATAGCCACCATGATTTCAGAGCTGCAATAAAGTACTTTTCAGATTTCAAGAACATTGACACAGGTTAGATGGATTTCATCTGCTAACAGAATAATGCAACCTTAATGAAACCAGTTCAGGTTATTTGTGTTGACTTAACATGACCTTGTGGTTATGCAAGCTTGATATCTTTGTTTATTTAGTAACAAACATTGAAAGCAAAAAAAAAACACAAACTGTTTTTCAATGTTTCACTGTTTAAACGTTGACATTTAGATCTGAAGGCAGGAAAGATCCTGACTGCAGAGAGCTCCAGACACACAGGAAGTGAATTGCCACCTGATGAACCCATGCCTGGTACTTCCTTTAATGACTGCATGTTAATATGGCCTCTTGTCCGCCATCTTTCCTGTATTGCCGTTCCACGCACACGTTAGGCAAAAATTGTACTAAGCTTATCCTTAGTGTTTTTAACATCTTTATTTCTCTGTTGTATACTTGCAGACAGAACTGCTGCAGAGTCTTCTTTTCGTCCTTTTGGTTAGTAATTATTTCCTTTTTGTGTGGTTTTTCTCGTCACTGAAGAAATTTCACAATACTACAACTTTTTTATTATGCCAAAAAATAATTACCTTCTCAGCTTTATTTAAATGATAGTTTATGTACATAATTCAAGGAAATGTCCAAAATATTGCTGCTATCTTGAAGTGAATGTCAGCAAAGTCTCTCTCATCTACTGTACTGTAGATGCTTCCCTAACAGACTCTCAAGAGCACATCGACAGCACTGGAGGTGAGGTTACAATGATTTGTATGAAGAACATTAGACATGGTCTTTATAATATTTTTTAAACACTTCTAGACCATTTCAGTAAAAGCTATTACTTTGCATCTATGTTAAGTCTTATTTTGATGTTACTAGTCTGAGAGTTTATGAATAATATTGTGTATTTCAGAGTTAGTTGTAGAGGCTTTACCTGAGGAAACTCGAGGTAATATTAACAGTATTCTCACAGAATGTCACAGCAGTACCATGCTTCCAAAGTGTAATCTGTGTTCTGTTTTTTTTTCTTTTTCCCCAGAACTATCTGCAACAGAAAGATACCAAGATGAGCCATATCAAGAACATCTTGAAGAAATTAGTATGTTACTTTCATAAATGTACATTAACCCTCTTTGGGTTTTCTTCAACTGTTATGTTTTTGTAGGGCATTCTCACTCACTGTTTAGAGTTAATTGTAAAGATTTTCTCAGAACAAAGGCATGTTTTTGTAGTGTCTGTTATTGGAGGAGAACTAGACCTTCACCTTTAATATTTTGTCCCACAAGAATCTACAAAAGATACAACTGCAAGTAAAGTTTCACCAGACATGACATTTGAGCCTGAAACTACACTACCTCTCACTGAGACTCAGCCCAAGACTCTACCCGAGACCTCAGCTGAAACTTCATCTGAACCTGAAACTCATTCAGAGTCTCCAGATGGGCATGAGTCTACACCACAGATTACAGCAGAAACTGCAGGTCGGTTCAATTAACTCCAAAAATAAAAATTTTTTTGATTGAGTTTGACCCTCTGGGGTAATTTGTTGTGTATCTGTGTACACTTTACACAGCCAAGAAGAAAAAACCAAAGCTCTTCAACAAATTTGACAAAACGATCAAATCTGAAATCAATGCAGCTGACAAGCTGCGTAAAAAGGTGAGCCCCATGTCCAGTTCTTTGCTAGCTGTCTCAGGAATTAGGTTTTCTGAAACTCTGACAATAGGAAAAGGCCACTGTAAATGTGTTTGGTTCTTCTGTGTAGGGAAAAGTTGAGGAAGCACTGCGTGCCTTTGAGGGTCTTGTCCAGAAATATCCTCAGAGTCCCAGAAGTCGGTATGGCAAAGCTCAGGTAAGAGGTTCTGACGAACATATAGACTGTTGTTCACTTTGAGGACCCAGGTGAATGATTGTTAGCAAGCATAAATAAGATGATAGGTGTTGGAAAACAAGGTCTCTGATCAGTGTATATTGGTGTGCCCATTAATAAAATAAAACACACACACACAGGCCGAGGACGACATGGCAGAGAAACTACGCAGTAATGAGATGCTGCTGAAGGCGGTTAGCACTTACCTGGAGGCAGCAGAGCTCCCAGATGCCCCTGCGGACCTTATCAAAGCCACACTGAAGCGCCGTGCAGACAGGCAACAGTTCCTCGGTATGCCGCGCCGATATACACACACACACACACACATATATACCGTTGCACTCTTCTCCAAAGCACCCCCCCCCCCTTAAACTACACGTTCCACGTGCACATGCAGGTCGTTCAAGGGGCTCTTTGGCCACCCTGGAGAAGCTAGCGCACATTTTCCCCGACGACATTCCCCTGAAGAACGACCTGGGTGTGGCTCACCTGCTGATCGGGGATAATAAAGGTGCCAAACGCATTTATGAGGAGGTGAGGTGGTTTCTCTGAGCTGATGGTAGGGACGGCTCATGGAAGAATGTTTTGTTAGCAATGCTAGCTGCTAACTAGTAGCTGTTGGCAGTGTCTGTGGACAGTGGTGCCAAATGCCTTGCCACCTCAGTGAAAAGAAACATCTGTAGTAAAGTGTGGCTTCTTTTCCTTGACAAACCGAATCACGTGTTTGTGTCACATTGGGTATATTTGTGAATGTACTTGTTAGACAATTTTCCTCAACTAAAATAAACTGGTTTCAGTCAATATTTACAATATTTACCACATCATTATTTACAATATCTAGATCACCTCAGTGGATTTGGAGAGGACATGTTAATTATTTTATTAATATATAATCAGTTCACACTCGGTTCCATCATAAAGCTATACCAAATTCACCCGTCACTGTGGTACTCAGTAGGTCTGGTTTTGTGCCAGTCCTATTTCCCTGCATCCTAAATCTGGTGTCTTTAACAATATGTGCATAACAGCTTTTTATATTTAAATGTAATGCTATTTTATTATATTTAATGCTACTGTTTCCTTGTCAGATGGGATAACCCTGTCCTCAAGAACTTCAATGCTATTTTGATAATGGAAAAAAAAAGATTTTCCCCTTTGTTTGGTTTCTTTCCCGTTAAAGGTTTTGTCTATGGCTCCAAATGATGGATTTGCCAAAGTGCATTATGGATTCATCCTTAAATCTGAAAATAAGATTGCAGAAAGCATACCTTACCTCAGGGTGAGCTAGTGCGGTCCCTCTCTCTCACACACACACGCACACACACACAGACACACAGTCCATACTGGTCTGTTGGTGTGTCTCTGAAGCTGTGTATCTGTGTTTAGGAGGGTTTGGAGTCTGGGGAACCAGGCACTGATGATGGAAGATTTTATTTTCACCTCGGCGATGCCCTGCAGAGAACAGGAGACACGAGTGTAAGTTGTCACTCCAGAAAATTAAAAAAAAAAAAAAAACACTTAAGATCTAGTCTGAAATTAAAGTAATGGTTGTGTGTGTGTGTGTGTGTGTGTGTGTGTACGTGTGTACGTGTGTACGTGTGTACAGGAAGCCTACGACTGGTACGAGGCTGGTCACCAGCACGGCCATTTTGCGTCTGTGTGGCAGCGTTCCCTTTATAATGTGGCAGGACTCAGAGCTCAACCCTGGTGGTCGGCCAAGGAAACCGGATATACGGATCTTGTCCGGGTATGGAACAAAAAGCTTTTACCAGAGCAGCTCTGTCAGCACAATACATGTAAACCACTTAGACTGCTGAGCAGATCAGATGATCAGTCCTGAAGATGCAGATGTTATAAATAATTAATGGAACATGGAGCAAACAGTTGTGAAAATGCATGAATTGAGAAGGACAGTGTGTTCCGTGGTGGAGTCTTTAATGTAGTTTTTGGTAAAGCTAAGACTGAAGCCAGCGAGTGCTGGTAAACATGAGTATACATTGGAACAGTTCTTGGTCATCTCAACATGCAATTGTGCAGTTGTCTTATTTCTGTAAATGCAAAAAAACAAACTTATGTCTAAATTTTAACACCGTTTTTTTTAAAATGATATGCTCATTATATGCCTGTTCTGTCACTGTGTACTTGTGTGCACGTGTGTAGATGCTGGAACAGAACTGGATGACCATCAGAGATGAAGCATTAATGGTACTGGACGCTGCAAGTGGACACTTCTTACCGGAGGATGAAAATCTCAGAGAGACAGGAGACTGGGGCCAGTTTACACTCTGGCAACAGGGTAATGCATGCACCAATCAACCATATACACGGTCAGTAAAGCCAGGACAGGCAAGTCAGGATAGGAACTGACATGAACGTACTTAAAAAGATGGAATCGTGCATCTTTCCTTCATTGGCGGAATCGAGTCCGAGGCGGATACGTGGATGAGCTCTGCATCAGTGCTGCTTCTGTTCCCTAGGACGGAAGATTGCTTCGGCCTGTCAGAGTGTTCCTAAAACCTGCGCGCTTATGGAGCGGTACCCAGAAGCTACCGCTTGCAAGAGAGGCCAGGTAAAGTTGTTTAATACAGGATTCTCCTCCTCCTCCTCCTCCTCCTCCTCGTTCTTGGACACTCACTCGAACTGGAGGGAAGTTTTGGTATCGTAATAGAAACATAAATGCAGGGAATTTTGCAGAAATGATTAGACCTGTTCGTTTATGCTAATATTTCCATTTTATTGTAGTTTCTTACTGTTTGGTGTACATGGTAACATGAGTTTTAGTGAAGGCATAATCACTTAAGTAGCTCAACTGGTCCAGCAAGTTGATTATGGTGCCAGTAACACTAAGGGTTCGATTCCCACTCTTGATACGCGAGTCACTCTGGATAAAAGCATCTCCCAAAGACTGCAAACATAAAATGCAATGAACATAAATTCCACTTTGGGGTCGAAGCCTGCGGTTACTCCTACGGTCTAGTGCACAAAGGGTCGCGATAAACACCGGTTGTTTCCTTGGGTACGAATGTAGTTACTACTTCCTGCCATTTCTTTTGCTGCACCTACCTCTTTCCACCAGATAAAGTTTTCGGTGATGCAGCCTGGTACGCACGTCTGGCCTCACACTGGCCCCACCAACTGTCGTTTGCGGATGCATCTGGGCCTCGTCATCCCCCCTAGTGGCTGCCAGATACGCTGCACCAACCAGACCAGGTAAGCCACCAGCAGACAGCCCACAGAGGCAACAAAACAGTAGCTTCAGCAAGTAGTCGGTATCCTTAAAAAGAACGACATATCCTTAAAAAGAACAACGAATATAATCATTTACCAGCACTACGTACATGTAATTGTGTATTAGTGAATTAGTAAATTAGCAAAAACTTGCATTTAGTAAGCCGTGTTCATTCTGTGTACGTTTTTAATGTTTTGTCTTATTTTGAATCCTTTGTTAAACATCAATGGGGGAAAATGTATGCGTCACTTACAGGAAGTGGGAAGAGGGGAAGGTGTTGATATTCGATGACTCGTTCGAGCATGAGGTGTGGCAGGAAGCAGACCGCTATAGGCTCATCTTTATTGTGGACGTCTGGCATCCAGAACTCAGCCAATCACAGAGACATGCACTATCGCCCATATGAAGCTAACGGTGAATCCCAGAACCTTCAGCCAAACCAAGTGACTTGAGGTCTTAGCCAGTCAGACCTCTGATCTTTGTCACTGAACAAAGGGCCACCTGAATGTACACTGTTTTTTTGTTGTTTTTTTTTTTTTAAACAGTTGTGGGTAATTTACGTGTGATTTTTGATGAACATAAAGAGTGGACCTTGCCCAACCATTGTCTTGGGTTTTTGGGTTCGTCTAAACACCATTTTTGTTTAGGTAAGGGCTTATGTCTGATCAAAACAAATGTCATTTTGATCAGACTTTCCTGGGGATATGTAAAATCAGGTTCAATGGTGAATAGTATTCCACAAATTTTTGAAAGTCTACAAGAGATTGGAGACCAAGATGGCACCATTGGGACTCCCACAGCGTATTGCAGTACATTTGTCTTATTTTAGCTATATGGAAATATGCCACTTAAAAGGTCATAAGCAACATTACATAATTACATGCCAATTATGTGACTTACCATTGCACTATGTGGGGTGTGTGCATGAGTGGCTGTGAGTGTGTGTGCGCGTGCGAGTCTGTGTGTGTTTGAATCAAAATGACTGCAGTCTCACTGTTCTGTAAACTGTTCTGTCTTTAAAAAAAAAAAAAAAACTGTGTGCCTTAAACACACTTGCCAAACCTCAAAAAAAATTTCACTTCTCATGCAGCGGAAACTCAAAACACTATTTTTGTTAAATAAAACAATTATTATTTATGTCTGTCTTTATGTAAAATGAAATGATTTACTGGATGCATCTTGATTTTCAGTCACCCCGAGTTCTGCAAATTAACCTTGGTCCAGTGCAAATTGTGAAAATCAGTGGAATAAATCTGACAATCATAGCCAAGATGGCTTAAATCAAGGTGCTTTTTAATTTAGCTTTGCTTTATTAAGTACTGACATCATGCAAACTTGCATTGTGTTTTTCCTCTCTTCAGAATGAATGTGAATAAAATTATTTTCAATGCCGTTTGACTGATGCCATACACAAAAAGAGGAGGAAGTAACAATTTTAGAAGTAGTTGAAATCTTGCATGTCAGATACTATATTGCCTTGCAAAAGTATTCAGCCCCCTTAAGTTACCAGTTTCTTTAAAAGATAGACTTTTCCACACAGTAAGTATATTGCAAACCAATATGCTGTTAAAGAGAAATTCCCAAATTAATTATTGTTGGCGTCTGTGAAAACCCTACTCTAGTAAATTTGTACCAGATTAGCACACACGGAGTGAAGATGTTAGGTTTTTAGCCTCTGTTCAGTCCGACTGACACAGAGTACCTTCAGGGTTCGACCAGAAATTAGTTCAGCCCTCAGTATGCCTCGTTACAAGATCTCTGAGAACAAATTCACAACACACAAGAAGATGTCAAGGTGTCAAGAAGATGCTCTAAAGTTTTTTAACAATATAGAAGTTTAAATAAAGATGATGTGGGGTAAAATGATTGGTCTAAGGTGGAATCAACTAGATGATTGGTCTTGATTGGAGAAATTCTAAGAAGTGACCACTAAGAAGGTGTTTGGATTACGTTCGGATCTGTGTCAGACCGTCAGATAACGAGGGGTGTTGTGTATATGCTGAAGGACAGTCAAAAAGATAGATGTCAGTAGGACTGGTGTCAGCCCGACTACCAACTAGTCTACCTAGAGAGAGACATTTAATTCAGAATGTAACATGGATCATGGATCTTTAAATTCCTTTACAGATGATCCTTTCTATCTGGCAGATCTGGTCCATTAGGTTTGTAGTATGACTCTTGTTGGAGTTTTTAAAAAGCATAAAAGTGACAGCTGAAATGTGGGATAAGGTTTTATGTTTTATAAGACAAAATGAAAGTAAGGTTTTTTTGTTTGGTTTTTGACAAATGTGGTGGAAACCAATTCCTCAACAAACACCATTCCAGCAGTAAAGTATGGGTGTGTGATCATGCAATGCTTTTTGTCAGGAGGGATTAAATAACTTTTTTTTAGACTGAAGGATCAGTAGATTACTATTGTAAATGTTTTCTTCGTAGGTTCTTTATACAGAACCGTATGAGATAGTGCTTTTCCATAGGTTCTTTATACAAGCCCTTATGAGCTAATACTTCATCTGGAGGTATTGTATGAGAGATTATTTTCCTATGGATTTGTAATTGGACCTTGTGAGAGAAATTAGACTTTAGAAAGAGGGTTATGAGATTTACTAGTTCCATGAACAGAATTATTCTTCTGTTTGTACAGTTGAGTAAGGAGTCAGGGTAGATGTTTTCTTTAATTTCACAGAAGGGTTTGGGTTAGGAGTAGATTGTGTTTGTTGTTTTGGCACAAGACCACCCTGATGAAATATTCCTGCTTTGGGTGTACAGTTATGTTTGAAACCAATACGAATCTGGTTAAAACCCTACTGACATCTTGGTAAACCTTTCTTTTATGTTATGCCCTTTAAGGTACTAGACCGTCAACTCTATTGGCAATGTAGGACCAGGTCATAACAAGTTCTGCACACTTGGGCAGTTTATCCCATTCTTCACGGCAGATCCTCTCAAGCTTATCAGATTGGATAGCGAGTTAATGTGACCTGCCATCTTCAGGTCTCTTTACAGATAGGGTTTCGGTATGGGCTTTGGCTGAGCCCCACAAGGACATTCAGACACTTGTCTTAATGTTGAGTTTAGCTGCATGCTTCAGGTCTATATCATGAAATCAACCTATGTCAACCTCAGTTGAAGGTTGAATGTGCTCTAGAGATTTTCTTCAGTGTTCCTGTATTTCTCTGCATTCATTTGTCCTTCAATTGTTACCAGTCCTGCACTGTCATAGCATGATGGTTTCTAAACCATGTTTCCCTGTAGGAAATGCTATTAGCCAAGTCCCAGGCACAATGCTCCTGTCTAAAGAGTTCAACTTTCACCATCTCATTGGAGAATCTTTTTTTCATATTTTGTCAGAGTTACATACAAACTTGAAGTAGCTGGCATGCCTTTACTCAACAGGACTTCCATTTTGCCACTCTTCCATAAAGGCCTGGTTTATGGAGAGCTGCAGAAATCACTGTCTGTTCATTAGGTTCACCCATCTTTGCGCAGGACTTTTGGAGATTTTTTGGCACCACTGGGTTCTTTTGTACCTCCCTGATCAAAGCCCTTTTTGACCCAACACCCAACTTGAGGTTGTACAAAGCTTCTTCCATTTCAAAATGATTGAGGCTGCTATGGTCCTGGTACTATGGTCCTCAAAACCTTAGATATTGTTTTATTTCCTTGCCCAGATCTATGCCTGGGTTACAGTGTTATTGCAAAGACATTTTGGTTTTTGTGTTGACACAGGTCTGAATATCGCAGCAAATTTGTCCCTCATGTTTTTAGCTTTATTTAAAAAATGCAGTTTATTAAACATCCAATTTATTCATTTGTAGTAATTTATTTATTTTATTAATTTATAAAAAAAACAACCTTTACTGCTTCGTTACTGGTGTAACGGCTCTTTCTTGTAACACCATTGACACCAATTGCACCCATTTTTATGAGGCCATATGAAAAATTTTAAATGTAATATTCTTGAGAGAATATTTGTCACAATATAATAATCACTATATTTGTTTACATTTTTGCAGGCATATTTATGTGCAGTATAACAGCAGATGCAGCAAAGAACGCGGACCTGTTACAGAGAGCAGCACATCTTCAGGAAAAAATGCAGAAATATTTAGACTGATGCTAAAACTGAGCAAAGGAAAAGAATAAATCAGTTCTCAAAGAGGGACCAGAGATCTCGGTGCCATAAATGGATAGAAAACCAAATAGAGAGAAATTAGAGACTGCTAAAGGAGATTGTGTTGATCCCAGATTATGGACATGGTGAAGGTTTCTCAAGGGCAGTAAATGTTAGTATAGGAATGAATGCATATCCAGGGAACAATGAGGTATTCTGTGGTGTATCAAAAATTATGCGCATGCATCTGAACCATGTGTCCGGCCTTAGTAGTGATATCAGGTTTAGGTAAGCCAATTACCTTATTT
Source organism: Sternarchorhynchus goeldii (assembly GCA_028565775.1). Taxonomy (NCBI): domain Eukaryota; kingdom Metazoa; phylum Chordata; class Actinopteri; order Gymnotiformes; family Apteronotidae; genus Sternarchorhynchus; species Sternarchorhynchus goeldii. Next base: position 1,722,700 of record JAOXYF010000017.1, read on the forward strand.
TTGTCTTTAGTCAATATTAGGAGAGGGTTTTGTATGGGAAACCAGTTCACAGAAGAACATCTAGTATTTGTAAAGTAAATAAGATGTTCTTTTATATTTCCAGGCAACAAATCCAAGGCTGTAGGATACACACAACTACTGCACAAACATTGTCAAGAAAAACTGAAAAGTTAGACTAAATTAATTCCATCTAATAAAAAAACTAATAATTTAATAAAACATTTGAAATAATACTTGTTTTACTATGTCACTGGTGGATTTTGTTGTATCCATCATCAAAAGTGTCAATATTAGCATAATATAAATGGTTTTGTCACGTCTCAGCCGGCTACCAGCTCCCAAACAACGCCCGCATTACCTCGCTCCCTGTCTCCTGTATATTGAGCGCACCCGGCGCTAATCAAGCCAAGGACTACTTAAAGCCCTCGTGCAGCACTATCGGTGCTGCACATTCGCTTGCCACCCTGAACTGCTATCAGCCTCTGCTCTGCACGCTGCTCTACGTTCATTTGCTGCTTCCTGCATTTGTAAAGACTGACTCCGGTAATCCTGTATCGCATTCTTTGTTGTTTGTCTGCTTTTCCTTTCACCGCTACTTTGTTTTACGCAACTGGTAACACTGTATTTAATAAACACCCAGTATGTTCCCAGTCGGTATCTTATTCCGTATATAATTTAATTATAATCATCTTAAATTATGGGGGAGAATGAATATTTATTGATGATGAATATTAATATATTTTAAAATGACTATGAAGAAAAAAGATGACATTTGTGTGACTGAATATTTTGAATATTGCTCACATGTTAATATATATTAGACAAAAATATTTGACTTTGGAAAAAAAAAAACAGTTTGGCACATTTTCTAAACCCGAAATAAATCTTATTGTGAGAATGACCCGCTTGCCTTTCCAAACTGTCAGGTCAATTCAAACTGCAAAACATGGACTAACTGAGATTGACACAATTAATTAAAGGGGATAGGCTGCACCTGACTACAATTTAGAGTGCTACAACATGTCTCCATGCTTCTGTGAATACAAGATATCAGTGTTTGACTTTTAACATATTTTTGAAACTCTCAAGTTATCTTAAATTAATTGACTCCACTAACAGTCTTTTAAATGTCACACAATATGAAATTGTCATTTATAATCCAAATTGAATGTCCTTAAGGAGGCTGAATACATTTGCAAGATATGGGATCAAGCTAACACAATGTATTTAAATCGAGTGACTCAAATGCTTACAAATGCAAAATATTTTTGTAGTGTTTAAATCGCATCAAGCACATTACTGCAGCCTTAACAAACACAATTAAAACTGTCAGATTACCAAGAAAAGAAGATTATTATGGGAAGGAAAATTAATTAAAAAAATATATTTGTTCGAATGAAGACTTCTTTCCGGTGTATGTAGGGACATTGTTATAAATTAAAGCTTTCTGCTCCTCTTCTTCACTTGAAAATCTGTGAAGACTTTTTCTAGCTGTTGGAAACAAATGGAAATAATCTCTGATTTCTGCAGTCTGACACAATTAATATTTTAATAGTTATTCATTGCATGCATGATATAGAACCAAGCACATCTTATCTAAATAACAAATAACCTGTTAAGCAGACAGTTCTACCCATGATAAAGGCAGAAAACTGGTGTAATATATTACAGGATTTTAAATGACGTTTCCATACCTTCGTTGACAAAAAAGTGGGCCATGTAGAAGGTGGTTCTGATGGCGGAGGCGGAGTGGGGAATGTATGAGCGTCTCCACTCAAAGGCGTTTTTCTCTGGGTGCCACTGAGTCCCATAGACTGGCCAATCGTATGCTTCGCACACGGAGAAGGACACAAAAGACGAGACAGATTATTATGAATTATCCTTCTCTCTCTCTCCCTCTCTCTCTCTCTCTCTCTCCCTCTCTCTCTCTCTCTCTCCCTCTCTCATGCATTATATGCAGCAAACTAGGGAATGGGACATCCTTACCCTCCACTGTCGATACAAACTCAGTTTGTCCGTCCGTGTTCGTGCTCACAACGCGGTAGAACTTCCTCAGCATCTTGTTTCTGCTGAAACTCTGTCATGGGGGGGGAGGACATTGACTGCAGTAGCTGTGTGATGGTGTTAATGCTTGTGTTCTGTGTTATTATAATGGAAGTAGTGGTAGTAATGGAAGTAAACGTGATTAGCATTAGCATTCCAGTGACAATGCAGCAACATTAACACAAGCAGCGTAAATACCTCCGTAGTGAGACTCCACTTATGAGAGTTTTCTGTGAGTGGTTCTCTAGCCAGAGATGTTATCAGATCCTCTGGAAACTCCTTGAACATTCTACTGTTCTTCAATTCTAAATCGTAGAACAATAATAAAACTGATCTTTCAATTGTCATGACCACATTCCTAGCTGGTTGTTGTGATTTGTTTGTTTATTATTATTATGAATCATTTCAGTTCTGCATACTATATACTACCGAATAACCAGCAACCATAGTACGGCAAAGTCTGGTGTAAATTAGTAGAATGAGTGCAGTAATTAAAGAATTAGTCAAATATGGGCTGTCAGAAGAAGAAATGTTCTAATGTTCATGTGAGTGATATTTTGCATTGAGGACACTTACACACATGCACAATTACACACATGCACATGCACACACACACACTCATGTACTTCACCTTTGGTAAAGTTCAGTGGTAGAGCAACGCCACTGGTATTAGTGTTTGACAGTAGGGACTTTCCACAAGTGAGCTTTGACAACAGCTCAAAGCCGAGACATGTTCCCCACACAGGAAAATAATCTCCCTTTGAGTTGGCCTGTAACACACACACACACACAACATTTTCATTATCAGTTATTCTCTCATCATCAGATTCCTCTTGCTTTCAGAGTTCTTGATCAGAAACATATACATACATTCATTTTAACAGAGGTTATACATACTGAGCTTCTCCAAAATTGCAACTGACAGACGCATCTGAAGTTAACTGTTCAAAGATGTTTCACTCCAAAAAACGATAATCTCATGTATCACAAGATGTAATCTGACATAATCTGACATGTCTAATCATGGTTAACAGGGTTTCTAACCTCTAAAGCAAGTTTGTAGAATATTTCACCAGCTTTGGCATAGCCAGAGGAAACAATGCTGGCACCACCTCCTGGAAACAAGATTCTGTAGAGAAAAAAGGATTCATACATTTACATTTTACAGCTTCTGACAGTCTGTCTTAGCCACAGTGTTTTAAAGAAGTGCTTTGCTTTGGCATCGGAAAACATATGCATTTGCAAACATGTTAGAGTAAAGGAAAACCTTCAAGCTAATTCCCTGTCAAGACCAGAAATCTGTAGCAGGACATATTGAAGTGCTTTGCAGTCTCCTAGGGTAAAATATAGCATATTGCAAAGTCATTAAAGCGAATAGAAATATTTCCTGTGGTAAAGACACACCCATTTATGGATTTGAAGAGCTGGGTGTAGTGCTCATCAGACATGTTGATCCTGACAAAAAAAAAGAGAAGCTGGTGAAGTAATTTTACAACCGAAGAAGCACCACACAAGGTAACTATTTTCAAATCATGAAACCAGTAATGGCCATCTGATTTCACTTTGCTTTTTTAAGTAACACACGAATTAACTACATTTCTACATGAAAAATTCTGTAACTAAATACAAAGCCCCCAGTGGTGTGAAGTGGTGACAGTAGTCTACTTCAGGATCACTGATGCCCCTCCTCCCGCACTGTCTCCTTCTACTGTACATTCGCATTTAACGAACACTCTCTTTACACACGCAGACAAATGTCAATATTATCTACGTTATCTTTCTATAATGCCTCTTGCACAAAGTAACTGCACGACCACATAAAGGCAATGCTGCTTATTTAGTTATACTATACTATTTTTGCTATACTATACTATAATCTACTCTCAACTGCTGTTCATGTAATTGTTATTCACACTGTACTCTCAAATCGCTGACCACATATGTTAGACAGTTTATATTGTAAATATTAAGATGAAAGATCTTTAAACGCATATTTTGCTGATTTGGGAAGGGTATCAATTTCGTTATACTCACGTATGACAGTAAAGACTCTCTTACAATTACTTACCCACAATTATGCAAATTACCCAGAACGAAACACTCAAGGTTTCAATGATTTCTTTAAAGCTAGAAATTCATCTTTTTTTTTCCCATAATGATAGAGTTTTGTACCGTTGGCAGCATTTTACAAATCAACCCCCAAACATATCTTACTGGACATAAACGGTGCAGCCACGGCTACTTAAACTTACATCACGGGAACAACTCGTGCGCCCGCTGACTCGAGATACTTCACATAGGACGCTGCAATGTAAGCGTTTTTGCCAGGGGTCGGCGAATGTACCTCCTGCGCAAGAACACCTGTACAAAAAAAGGGTTATATACTGGCTATACAAAGGCTACACACACAAAAAAAACACATATGCAAAATTCGACACTTGTTCGCATAAGTATTTCAAAAAGCTTGTTTTACCTATCACTGGACTGTTATTTATTTCGACTTCTGCTGGAATGGAAATAGAAAAAACTGTGCGTAAAAACAACAAAAAACACAAAAAGTTGTTGCTGTTCATTTTCTTATTCGCCTTGCAACAAAACAACTTTTCGTTTCATTTCGCAACCACGATTTTGCCTCGCGTCCGTGATGTCACGTGGTCACGTGGCATTCCTTAAACAAATCCGTAGATATATACTTAACAGTTTATTAAATCAAAGATTAAATAAACTGCAATATAGAGATAGTAGTTTGAGGTAGAAGCTTTGTGATTACCGAGGCTTTGATTATTTTAATGCATGCGCACCTAATTCACTAAATCTTATCACTGCAAATGAAAGATCAACATTATAGGCTAAAAGTTACAAACGTAAATGCACAAACAATACAACAGCTTTTGTGGGTTAGTCGGTTTAAAACAAAACAAACAAACAAAAAAACTAAGCATGGCCAGAGTGCGAGCATGCGTAGTGCAGCCTCTCTGTGGTGACATGCGCACCAGAGAGACAGGGAGCAAGCACGAACTACAGTAGACTCTTGTGACAAGGACTGGGGCACCAGCCAGTCCTTGCAGTTTTTTTTTAAAAGGATTTCCGTGTTGGGGATTTGTCGGACGCTGTTTTGTCCTGAGCAGAGGGCGAGAAAGAATGGCCTTCATTGGGAAAAAGTCGCATTCCAAAGAGAGGTAGGTTATTTCAGGACGCCTGTCTCCTTGGATGTTTGTATTCTACCACTGCGCTATTGTGTCCTGTAACCTGACTGGATCTGGAGGTGAGGTATGGTGCTCTCCTAAGAACCATCCGGCCACGGCCGTTTGACTTCAAGCTCACGTAGTGAATTGAGCTCGCTGGATCATGCGCTTAGCAGGCCGATAGTATGTTATGCAAAGAATTACATGTGTGTTTACTCAACCGTGTCACATATTTTGTAGCTATTTACATGCGACCACACGTAAAAAGGAAAACGCTCTCTGCGCGCCTATGTGGGCGGCGTTCTTGTTTTGAGATCACGTTTGTTGCCGGAACTTGAGCCCGGCGCCTAAAATGAACGCCGTACGAACTGTTGGTGCTTAATCTTCTCGTTATAACTATTGTTTTTTTTATATTTAAAAATAAACTCTTGTTAGGTTTTCTATCATCGTGTATCATTCTTGGCTCTTTCGTTCTTTTTGTCTTTCAGATTTTCGTTGTTGTTACTAGACCTTGAAGAATATTATTTTGAACATCACACTGCTTATCATATGACGAGCAACGGCAGCAATGTTCCAAACAGGTAACATCGAGGCCAGTGTGCAGGAACTGAAAGTGTCTTGAATAAATGATAAGGCATGGATAATGATTATGTTCCAAACAGCTTGGAAGTAGGACACGAACGCTTTGGGCTAGCTTCCCAGACAAGTCTGGGGTTGTATTATACCGCCATTGGATTTTTCTCATTTGTTTTTTTTTTTTTGGGGGGGGGGGATCAGCGATGTGAGGATGGTTGTAATTTCCCGTCTAGTAACCATTATATAAGCAGTTATCCCACGGTAAACCTGTGCAAAACGGGCTGCATCTTAGCCACAAAAAAAGCTATTGAAACTGAGACTTGTCTAATGATGTAACTGTTATATATGTCTGTCTGTCTGTCTACTTTAAGTGACATTAGTTCTTATGGTGCACTTGGTTACTGACTTATTACCGTGTTTCTTGTTACTGGTCTGATGGTAGGCGAATGCGGGGCTCGTTAAAGATCTGCTCCAAGTCGGTCATTTTTGAACCAGACGAGGCAAGCAAACCCATAGTAAAGGTAAAAACAAGCATCAGAGTCTCGGGCTTCTTCACGCTTCTGCCTGCCACCATTCTGACTTGCTGCTTTCCTGTTAGATTCCCCTGAAGGACTGCAAACGGATAGAAGGAACGGAGGAGAACGTGGGCAACCCTTTCAAAGAGTGAGCCACATCTCGCTCCCACACCTGTCCGCGTAGGACTCCCAGGATGCACCTGTAGAGGCTTAGCTTTCACATAGTTTTTGTGCCGTGGGGAAATTCAGGGGGTGTTTTTTTTTTTTATTATTAATTGTTTTACTCTGAACTTCTAGTCACTTCTGTTTTCACTTCCTTGTTCTGCTGCAGAACCAGTCCCGCATGTGTGCTACTGGAAACCAAGCAGGTGTGTTGTTAACGTGCTCATGCATGTGCAACACGTGTGCATGAGTGTACTGTTTTTCAGCAGCTTTAACTGACGGATTTTGTTTTAAAATCATGTTTTGTTTTATTTTTTAAACCATTGTAACAGGTTTATCTTATTAAAGAGGAAAATGTTGTTGCTCCATACAAATACGAAAGGGTGAGTACATAATCGCATTGCCGTTTTTGTGTGTGTGGGAGGTGGGGGGGGGGGGTGAGATCCTTTCCATTGGAGGTTTGATTTCCATTTCTGACTTTCTGGTGATCGTTCACATGACATTTGAACCGAATTTTTTTTGGGGGTTTTTTTTGTAGCAATATTTGTTTCCTTATTTGTTTCATAAGAGGTAAAAAATCTCTTCGCATCTGATGTTTTAATTTGCTAGGGAGAAAGGACCATCAGATTCCAGCTAGAGATGGCGAGGAAGACGGAGGACGTTGTGCAGACGCTCCTTCAGGTGCGCTTGGCTTCCCTTAAACGGCCTCAGTGATTGGTGGACGCTGTCTGTGTGTGCGCTTGACTGATCGCGCTGTGTCCTTTTTATATAGTTACACAGGGCGTCGCGTCTGGACAAGCTGGGTGATCAGACGGCCATGGTGCGTAGAACCAGATGCGCATGAACCTCTGTTCCCTCTTTAATAGACCTTTGAATCCTTGGAGGCAGCTGGGTAACGCAGTGCTGATCCTAATACAGCTGGGTAACGCAGTGCTGATCCTAATACAGCTGGGTAACGCAGTGCTGATCCTAATACAGCTGGGTAACGCAGT
>JAOXYF010000017.1:1739699-1757303 GCA_028565775.1 Sternarchorhynchus goeldii
TGTGTGTGTGTGTGTGTGTGTGTGTGTGTGTGTGTGTGTGTGTGTGTGTGTGTGTGTGTGTGTGTGTGTGCGCGCAGGTTAACACCATAGCTCTAAGCCCTGCTGGTACACTCTTGGGGTCGGGCACAAAAGAAGGCACCCTGAGTGTGTGGGACCTTGCCAGCTTCTCCCTCTTGCATCAACACACCTGCCATTCCGGAAAGATCCACCAGGTGGCCTTTAGTCCTGGTGGGTGGATGGTTGTCGTCAGGGGCTTGGATAGTACAAGGCCGTAGCTGCCAGCTTAGGAAAAAAAAAGCCTTGCCAAATTAAGTAATATAACTTATAAATACAATGAAATGTTTATATTTGTCTTATTTTATGGTTATGTTGGAGCTTAGATGTTTTCCTGTAACTTGCAAACCGTTTGGTTCGTGGTTCATTCTTCTGATAGCCGAGCAAGACTTATACCACAGTTCCGACTCCACAGTGTCACTCATGGAGAAACACAGAAAATCATGCACATACATCTGTTTGTTGTGTGTTCCAGCCAGTGTGTTTGTAACCTGAACGTGTATGACAGGGTTCTCACTGCTCATTTCTGGAATATCATGGAATTTTACAAAGTTTACTCCAGACATCAGGGGATTTGATATATTTTGAGTGAAGTCCTAGAATCTCAGGGGAGTTTGTAGGATCAGTTTCAGTTTTAGTTGCCATTTATCAAAATGTTGTTTTCTTGTGTTTCCCATTTGGGTTGACTATGGTTGTTATGGTTACTTGATTTTTTTTTTCCCCGCTAATTTAACAAAAGGCGGCTTGTTTTCTATTCATTATAGGTCATGGAAATTCATCTTTTTAGTCAAGAAAAAGTCAAGGAATTTGACATTTGACTTGGTGTAGGAACTGTGTGTGTGTGTGTGTGTGTGTGTGTGTGTGTTTTATTCAGACAGTAGACATATTCTAAGTGTGGGTGAAGATTCGTGTTTGAAGGTCACAGATGTGCAGACTGGCATGCTTCTCTCTACAGTGCTTTCAGAGGAACAACAGACGTAATACCCCTCACACACACATCCAGATACACACACACACACACACACACACACACACACACACACACACACAAACCGACCTCATATATCAATCCATAAACTTGAGGCACAACAACTTGGTTTTACCTCCTTAGAAATGCTGAAGGTGCATGATAAACTGATGCCATTCATGGTTTTTCTGTTCCAGATGTTTCTGTTGGGATGGCAATAGTGTGCTGTCTGGAGGCCAGTCTGGTGACCTGCTGGTTTGGGATCTACTTGCCAGCAAGGTCATACACAAGATCCCCGCTCATTCAGGTAAACACATACACACACACATATACACACACACACACACACACACACATTTTTGTTATAAAAGAGATGATCAAGGTTGTAAAAATGAAATTGGCGTTAAATATAGACCCTGCTGTTAACCACGCAAGCTCCCCTTAATATGAACTAAAACTGTTTTTCTTATTTTCAGGCCGAGTCTCATGTATTTGGATAAACGAGCAGTGCAGTAGTGTCATCACAGGAGGAGAAGACAAACAAATCATGCTGTGGAAACCTCAGTATTGAGACACACACACACACACACACACACATATACTTGCACAACCAGTGGTGGCTGGGCACAAGCTCTTTGAATGACGTGATTCGTTGTTGCCAAAGCGGCTCTTGGTCCTGTGACTGTGTGTATATGGCATATCGTATGGTGCTGAGTGGAGGCCTACACTCAGAAGACTGTGACACGGGGCACAACTCGGTCAGGAATCACTAATTTAACGAATGTTGTTTATACAGTGAGAGTACAATAACCAAGGGGTGAGTAACAAAGAGAGATTTAAGCGAGACATGCCACTGACAGTTTTTTTTTGTTTGTTTGTTTTTTATATTTTATGTTACTCTTTTTAGATTTTTATTCTTCTCAGAATTGAATATCATTCTTTTGGTCATAAATAGGGACATTTCCGGTATACTGAGGCCATGTAGGTTATTAAAAGGATCATGTTTCATGCATAAAGAGTGAAATAAAATCAGGCAAATGGCCATCCTTCATCAAACCTTGGAATGTTTCTGGAAAACCTGCTGTTTATGCAGTCAGATTTCGAATGCAGCTAAGAATTGCACTTGTTCCCAGACATCCAGCCAGGCCGACCTTATTGGTGACTCCACCATTGCATGTTAGGACACCGTTTGTTTTATTTATATATATATATTTTTTTTTTGTTGATTTTTTTATTTTGTTTTTAATAACCAATCTTTGGACACACAGTATATTCATGCAAAAATAATCTGCATTAAAAACATGTGCAATACACATCTTGAAGCATTTTAAATGTATTTTAACGTAAACGTTCATATTTACCAGAACCAGCTCTAACCTTACTTGGACAGACCAGGGTATATGTTCACTTGGTGGCAGTTTGTAAATGTTCCTACAGTGCGTTTTACTAACTGGGTCATTTTTGGAAAAAGTTGCTGTTAAAGTCAGGAATATTAATCAGAAAACCTGGCTTTACATTTTTGTTTGGGCTTAAATGAAAACTAGTCGAGCTTTTTGTCATAAGTGGTATGACATTTTACACATAATATGCAAGAATTTGTAGGAATCATGTATCACAAAAGTAAAAATACTTCAACTTTATGTAGTACATAGATCAAAAGAAAGATCCATATTTACTTTTTCAATTGACATGGGAAATGATGGTATTCATGCAGTTCATTCTTGCACGTGATGGCTGTCAGTTAGTGATGTGTTGCCATGGTAAGAGTATGAGATTCTATGCAGGTTTGGCGCATCACCTGTCTGAAGCTTCAAAAACGTGCCTTAATTTTAAGTGTTGAGATGCTCCCACAAACCTGAACTCAGCCCATAGATTTATTTATTATGTATGCTTATATTTATGTATTAATATTTAGAGTATTAAACTGTGTGCAGCTGTTATACAAACATGACAATGCATTTTATGTGGATTTACATATGCAAATACATGCGCATACTAATTTTGGTTTTATATTTGATCTACACTGTATTATTCATATTGTAGAAAGCCCACTCTTCAATGAAGAGTGTTTTTAATATCTGTAAAAGTCAATAAAAGATGCAACAAACTCCCTAACAAATGACGTTTGAAGAAATGGTAATTCACTATTGCACAATGCTCAACCAAAACCTAAAGCCAATGTGGCAGTATCATCTGTAAAAGAAATGTGTAGTTTAAGCACATTGTTTTATTAAAAGCATCTATATGTATTAACGATCTGTATGATTATTTGTACGTTTCTTTATGATGATTCGTTTCTGTATGATGATTCGTAGTTTCATAAGAGGTAGACGGTAGTAATGTCCCTGAGCTTACCTCCAGATTTCATTCGAAAGGACAAATGTCATACTTCCCTTTTCCTCTCAGGGCTTCGTTTGAAACTGACTTCTTTGCTTTTTGTGTTCTGCATTAAATAAATGTCAAGTCCTTCCATGTAGATGTCCTTTTCCTGTAAATACATACAGACACACACACACACACACACACACAAACCCTTTTCTACAGGTGGAGAAGCTTAGTGCATCACTTGAATACACATGGGCTTGTGTGAGACACAAGTTGCCAGCAGGTGGTGATGTTTTGTAATTAATAGCTGTTGAAATAGTATCTGTTCCTCTCCACAGTTATAATAGAAGAGTATCCAGCTTGTATGTAGATAATTACGTTGCACTGTTGTTTCTACTTGCAATAACTTTAATTTGGATTGGAAGATGGATTAGACTGTTTCATTGCTGTTTCAAATGAGCACATGCACAGTACTAACGGAAAATGTGTGAACAAATAAAGCAATTCAGTGTTCTCTTCCTGCTCCATAAAAGTTTCAGGGCTAGTTGGCTAGTCGGGTCACGTACGAAAAGCCCCGTAACACTGAGCTGATTCACGCACAAGACAAATAGCGTTTGGCAAAACGTTTTCTCATTCTAGGCAATGTTATATACAGTTATATTGCAAAAGGTTTTTACCAGTGTAAAGACCTATGGTAGTATGTGTTTGATCACTGTCAGTGTAATTCTCTTATATTGGTCAGTGAGTTATAGCAAGTGTATAATTATGAACCTTTAATGCATAGCATTTTTTTAAGTGTAATTTTATAGATGCATGCCTCCCATTTTGGCTATATGCTGTGCATTAGTGGGATAAATTATTTATTATCTTCTAAACCTCTTAATCCAGTTCAGTATTTTTTTAGGGGGGGGGATCTATTCTGGCAGCACAGCACAGGAATCAACCCTTGACAAGATGGCATTTCATCAGAGAGGGACACTCTCATGCATCCATGTTCACACCCGGTCAATTCAGAGGTGTCAGCTGACCTCACATACACACCAGAGTATCAGCAGCAAAGCTGGACTGGGACAGTGTGCAAACTCCAGGAACTGGAATAGCCAGGACTGGAATTGAGCCTGGGTCCCTGTAGCTGTGAGGCCCCCAGATCAAATTAACTTAATTCTGACTAATTATGATAGTGACATTCAACCTTATGTTTCGGTCAGCACAACAAAAGCTGAAGGTGAATGACTGACCGAAGGTGACTGGCTCCTGACTGACAGCTCGGTCTGTGGCTATGATACTTATCCAGAACATTCTTCCACTCACAGTGGGCACAGAACAGAAAGCTCATGTGATCAGAACACACCAGCGCTGGAGCCAGCGGAATGACTACCATCCTTCCTGCAATCCTTCCTACACCTGCTGTGTTTAATTCCATTCTTCTGATGGGGAGGGGGAGGTATCGCCAGGAGTCCTTACAGAGAGATCCTCCAATGAACAGCTGTGATCAAACTTATAGAAAAGAGAAAGAAAGGAACAAACAGCCAGGCATGAAAAACTGATTAATTCTGTAAGTAATCAGACATTTTAGTCGATTATGCAATGCATTAAAAGATTTTTTTTATCATCTACAGCATGAAACAGTTTTTGCTCTCACGAGTGTCACTTGTATATCCAGGATACTGCTATAATTTATTGTTTAATAATTCCAATCCACCTCAGGAAAGGCTCAAACAATGAAACACAAGGCTGGTTCTCCTTAAAACATTCCGACTGTAGGGATGTATCCTATTATATATAAATTTTGGCACGGGCGCCTGATATTTTCCAGGTGTTCAGGGAGCTTTGAATCAGAGTGGAATGACCTTTAGCTAAAATAATATATCTGCTGTATGTTAATCACAGTTTACACAATCTTTACCTGCGATGATAATGTATGGAGGCACAGAGAGCATAATATAGCATGTAGATCTAGATCTTAATCCTTCACATAATAAGATACACTTGAAATGCCTTTATCTAAAAATGTTTGCTGACGATCTGCATTTAATGCAAATCCTGAAGTTGATGTGCTAAAGCACAGTACATGGATTTCAATTCTGTGTCTAAAATTAAGCAAAAAAAGCCAATATGTTTTCTATTAGCAGGAATGTTAGTTGCTGTCAATAATATATTTTAACCAAATATTTGCAACTGACAAATGAGATTTAGACAGAGAACAGAGAACAGTAATAATATTGTGATATGATGTGTTACAAAATACATCTCAGATCTGTTTGGACACTTGCAGAGACTCTGCACTGGTGTCACAGGTCTTCTATTCTCAAAGTGTAAATGGAAAAGGTGTCAGAAACAAACAAGCTACTTCCAGGCTTGGAATCGGCCCAACTTTTCTGATATTCTCCATATCAGGTAACCTACTGAGAGAGAAAATGCAGTTGAAGTAGGCTACACATAATGACACAGGTGATCATGGCTTCTCCTGACTCCTCCTACCTTCTGCTATGCTGATGACAATCAAATTAATTCTTTCCTTCACACCTTCTAACACTCAGGTTTTCAGTCATATCTCAGCATGCTTAACTGAAATTGCTCCATGGATGGCAACCCACTACTTGAAGGTCAGCCCAAGCAAAACTGAGCTTATTTTATATGCCAGGAAATCCCAGTCCTCACCATGACCTCACCATTTCTTTGGGGAACTCTCTGGTCTAGATGCTCGTTGCCTTGGGATAATTTTGGACAATCGGTTATTTTTCTCCATTCATATTTCAAACCTGACTAAGCCATACAGATTTCTCCACTGCAGCTTCTGAAGAATTCAGCCTTACCTCTCACAGGAAGCTCCCCAGGCACTTGTGTACTCACTTGTCATTTCAAAACTCAAAATTGCTGGCAGACTGAAGATTCATCTCTATGTGGAGTATTGTGTACTTAAGTAACCACTAATGCTACACTTATGGAAACTCTACTGTTGAGTAACTGTATAAATTAGCACTTGTTGTTGTTGGATTGTTTAGCATTGCTGTTATCATTGGCTGATGTAGAATGTGTACATTTCTTCACGGTATCAGTTTTGATTCCTGTATTTAGGAGTATTCAAGTTCAATAATATCTTTGACTCTAACCTACTGTACTGGCTTAGATATATTTTTATCAGTAGATGACAAAACACTTTTGTAAGTCACTCTGGATAAGAGCATCTGCTAAGTGTCATAAATGTAAATGTGACCTAATGTGATCACCTGCCTGTTTACCTGGATCACACCCTCAACCCTCCCCCATATCCCCTGAGTAAATGTAGTAGTGTGTGTGTGTGTGTGTGTGTGTGTGTGTGTGTATGTATGTGTATGTGTATGAGAGATCTTGTCTCAAATTTATGCTGTTCTATTCTGCACCACAGTATCTGATGGTCCACTGAAAACAGTGGACACAGATGATACATTTAGATACATCTGCCATACAAATGGTCACTTTAAATCTTGCATGATTGCGAGCCTATAAAGAGAAACATCATGTAATTTCAATTGGACAAAACAGGGGCAAACCACCAGGATAAACATTGGGACCACTGTCAGTCTAGTGATCATTTAGGACTTATGTTGTGCATTACAACATAGTGCCTTGCATAACTGCCCTGTGTGTGTGTGTGTGTGTGTGTGTGTGTGCTTGCACTGCTGATTAGGACGCTGACACACTGAAGCAGTCCTTGCAGCATTTTTCAGTGTAACTTTCGCTGACAGACGAGGAGGACCTGACTCACCTTAGTGGTCCTGGGAAAACAGCGACCTGTGCCTCATCCGACCCTGAAACTCAAACACACCTACCGTTCCCCCGAATGACAGGATAACGAGAACATTTTGACATCATTATTTTTAGATGGTCCCTATGAGGAAATATTATTTCTTTCATTTGTTCCATTCATTCATTCATTCATTCAAATTCAATTTACTTGAAGAACTAAAAGATCCAAACTATTTATATTTCTCTACTCAAGATAAAGATTAACAATAAAACTGCAATCTGTCACATCAGAATGTGCCAAGTGCCTTTTTAGACATGACACAGCTGTCAACAAAGAGGTATCATAAAGTATTCTCTCCCAAAACCATTTAGGGAGGATACTTCACAATGACTATTTATACCAAAAGCTACAGTAATTAGATTATATAATATGCTGTTTTATGTAATTATTCATATGGTTAAATTAATTAAAATAGTTCTGCACTGCACTGCATAAATATGACTGGAAAAGAGCTGCATACAGAAAATTGTTGTGATTTCTGTAAAAAACTCAAACTGTCTTATAGCACATCTATTTCTGATTCAAATTTGATGCACTGCAGAGGACATATGTATGCTGCCTTTTGGATGAAAAGGTTAGAATTACAGTGGTTTCCCTGTCATTACTTAACTAAAAATTCAGTTATACTTTAAGTATTCACACAGGTTAATGTAAAATTATAAACAGAATAATTGAGTGGAGATACTGTAAAATGTGCCAGTTTAGTTCAAGTTCATGAGTGTATTTAGGATCTGTCTGATGTCATATTTCACATTGAAATAATCCAGCCAAGAAAGGAGGAAAATGTCCGTCAAACACTCTTTCGGTTACTGTCCAAAACTTGGTCCCTCTGCCCACATGCCTTGTGGAAGATGACGTGTTCTGTGTTCTCTGGGCTTCCTTAAACTGTGAGTGACAGAAAAAAGAGATGGCTGCGGGGGCGAACGGATACTTCACAGGAAGAGGAATGGAATATTATGGGATGGCAGCGCCATGACTCAACAGGTTCGACGATAATGACTTTACCCGGTCTTTGTTACCATGGTGACTCCCATTAAGAGGAAACAAGCTCTCTGATGATCCAGTGAAGAGATTTATAATTAGTGATGAAATTAGGTAAATCAGTATTAGATCAGTGGCATTCAGGATGGACTGTAGCCTTGTTTCGTTTCTGAGTGATAAGTATGACTGCACAAACAAATCCTATTTCAGACAGTCTCGCCATGTGTGATTAGTCTTATGATATATCAGGGTTTGTATGATTAATCTTAACATCACATTTTAGCACACAAATCTATTCTGCATCCAAATATGTTCTTTCTGTTCCTTCTCACTGGGTAGCCTCCATGTTTGGCACCAGTAAATTCTGAGAGAAATTTTTTGTTCGCTGCTCACCACATGGGGTTATGTGGGCTTTTTCCTGGAGGTCTACACAAGAAGTCTACAAAAGACTATATTAAAAGACAATATTAAAAGACTTTTTAAATTTATATAATAGATAAATAGATAAATAATGTATTTCAAGAAAATACTTAAGAGAAAGAGTACATGGCAAGAATAAATATTGCAGATTTTATTGATAAAAAAATGGCAAGAATTGTCTCATACTTGAAATTTCAGTAGTACATTATTGTTTTGAGCTGTCTTTATTTTTACCTAGATGTCCAAGAATCATCGTTAACACAGAGATGACGCAGGGTTAAATTAACCATATAAACAGATGTATTATATGTACAAAATGTAAAGCTGCTTTTCCAAATAATGAAAATAACAAAAGGCTTTTCCTGCTGCTAAAGTACAAAACTCTCAAATTTGACCTGTCAAATTTGACCTTAACTGCTACTTTGCTTGAAGGAGTGGGGAGGGGCCTGTTTCCCTCCCTTCGTCTTTTGTTTTGGTGGGCGTGCAGCACGGCTCCAGTACACCCCGCCTCCTCCACGCCCACCACTTCTCAAACTCAGTGACATCGTGAGTCTGACACCTGCTGTGACATGGCAGGTTTTCTGATAGATTCCTCCCATAATTATTACTATTAGAAGTCCGCCATCAGAGTCCCTAGGTCATATCCAATCAACAAATATGGCAAAATAACATTTTGAAATTATTTTCCTAAACTCACGCCTTGGAAACTGTTTTAATCGTGCACTCCAACTGGCTGACTAAATACTTGGGTTAAGTTCTCGAATAATTTCCGTGTGTTGAATAATTCCTGCCAACACCCTTGGTATTAATGACTGCTGGCATAGAAAGAAAAGTACTACAGGATTTGATTTTTGCTTTTCAGATGTCGAAATGTATCCTGCAGAACCAGCCTTGTGAACAATGTGTATCCTACTAAATTATCTTTCTTTTAGTCTCTCTCTCCCTCCTGGGAGGGGAGGGAGCACGCGTGTGCGTGCGAGGAGAGCTAGAGAAATTCTCATCATCGCTGTACGGTGCAGGGCAGATGAGCGCCCGGTTGCCTACTTCAAAGTGAGAGACTACGAGAACAACTGCGCACACACGGTTTCAAACAGCGGCGACGGAATATTATACGTCTCTCAAGCGCCCAACAACTGGCATTTGCGCTTGCATAAGATCATTATAGTAGGGGCGCATAAACAAAATCTGTGCCTTGTCAGCAAACTGGGACCGTTATTTAATTTTAGTGCAGTGTAAAAACTCTGTGGAGAAGCTACCGCGACTGGCGTGTCTCACTCCCAGGCACTTCAATGTGTTCAGCGAGTCACTAAGCGTCCTCAGGAGCGGCGCAACGGGAGTCAAAATCATGGCTTCTCCTATTTCATCGTCCGGAGTAGGAACACCGTCTCCGAATGAGGACCATATTCGTCAGGTAGGCGACATGCGAATCAGATCAACAGTGCGAAATAGTAAAGACCGGACAAGGTCGACGGTACCAGTGTTGCACCCAATACCATGTCGTTCTGTCCCGCGCAGGACTACATCACAGGAGTATGGTAAAAAGGCGTTTCCCTGGTGACCAGATAACGAGGATGCGCCGTGTATTAGCACCTTATGTCTCGGAAGCCAATTTGGTCGAAAAAGTTAAGCTGCGTTTTGAGGGCTGTGCTTTTGGTGGTATAGGGGGATAAAAGTACGCTACAGGTCTGCTGTCTGACGAAACATCGCATAAAACACAAGGAATCCTAAACAGGCTGGTACTGTACTGGACTGTAATGGAAATACTGCTGTTAGGGGAAAGTGTCTAATGTTTTGCACCTTAGACGAAGTTCAAAAATGGCAGGCTCTCTTAACATCATTCGGAGCAAATGACTCAACTGCACTGAACCGCTTGAGTATAGTAACCGCAAAAATCCTGCACCTTTCAAGATTGTTTACTGAACGCCTGTGATCTTATCAGTATCACTGTTGCAGATGGCGTCGTTTCCAGATGCCCATTCCCAACCGTAGCTCTAATTTCTGGAATATAGTGATTTGTCTTGGGCCAAAGTCATGCACTTGTTCTGAAGCAATAGAACCGGAAAATTGCATTCTGTTATGGCAGTTAATTGGCTTCTTGCCAATTCTGTTTTTAACTCTTTTTTTGCATGAGCTGTCACACGGCGCGCTTCTGTGCTATACTTCACTGCAATCCTAACCTTGTACGGACCCACGCCAGAAATAGCTCCATGATATCTGCAGCTATGTTGTAGATTTAGTCTGCAATTTTTAATAGCCACTTGAGTGTACAGAGCATTAAGGACGCCTTCATGGAAGTGGGGCGCTCTGTTCACAACCATTTAAACGTGAGAACAGTTCCTACTGAATAATTCAGTCTAACCAACTGCTAAAGTTGAAATGGTCTCGTACTTGTAAGATGGTTCAGGCCTTTGCAAAGGACATAAAAGAGATGAATGGGCTGAGATTAAACACTGTACAGATCAACATGTTGTCTTCCCAAGTCATCAGTCCCTTGAGGAAGACATTTAATTAACGGCTATGGCTTGATTATCTCTTAACAGATATATTCTAAAAGTGTTTGATCTGGAAATCAGAACTCTTCCCCAAGAGCCAATGACTGATCATGCATCTGGACTTCCCCGCCCCTGCATGACCTTCCTCCCACTCATATATTCTGACCTTAGTTCTGAATCTCTCAGACTGACCTTCGTTCTTAGTCTCTCAGACTGACCTTAGTTCTGAATCTCTCAGACTGGCTCTTTTGTACCAGCATTCCTGATGGCACTGTCGAGTGCATTAGCTCAGGGTCTTATTAGATGTTAGATGCCCTGCTCTAGTGCACATTTTGATAACAAGATAGGGAACAGTTTTTGAGGTAAGGTCTGGAGAGTGTCAAAGGTCCACAGGAACAATTCAAAAGTCCCCTTCTGGGTTACTGGATGGTTAACATTATTTATCTTATTATTGCTTAATGTATGTCATACTATTATTTACCATAATCTGGGTATTGTGAGATTAAGCACAGTGTGAATGCTATGAGATCAAATTTTGTTGTTATTGCCTAGATTATTTTTTATTCATTCAATTGATTTTCCAATTGGATGCCATATTGACTTCCTCTGCTTTACTCTACTTACTGGCAGCTGAGTGATATCTGGTAGTGAGTGGCACAGAAGGTTGGCAGCTCAGTCAGGAAGTGCTTTGACATGAAGGGTTAAGAGCGAGCTTGTGGGTGAGGACTACTGAGTGCAGCAGGTGACAGAGCAGCACCAGAGCCCAGATCACCAAGGGGGAGGCGCAGATCCTCAGCTCCATGGCAGCAGATTGTTTGGTTGAGCCTTCTGTTGAGAATATGCTAGTGCCATCATTGTCTTGTATGTGTGACACACACACACACACACACACACACACACACGCACAATTCTTAAGGATGGATTTCCATCCGTATGAAGGTGTGTGACTTGTGAGTCACACACACACACACGCACACACACACACACACACACGCACAATTCTTAAGGATGGATTTCCATCCGTATGAAGGTGTGTGACTTGTGAGTGTGTGTGTGTGTGTGTGTGTGTGATGGACAAAATAAAAGGTGGTTTTATCACCAGCTCTGCTCCCAATGGTGGACATCTGGCTCCCTTTCTGACTCACTTACCAAAGCAGTTCCTCACTGACCATATCACTAGCAAGCATGAGTGACAGGAGGATAGGGGCAGAAGAGAAAGCCATGGACAGGGCGGGAGGTTCCTAGCTGCCATCGCAGTCGACGATGTAGATGACATCATATGTTTACTTGTACTGGACCTAAAGAAGGTCTCTGTACCTCAGGTGCCAAGCAGATTTGATATCTGCCCAGTGCAGCGAAGTCCAAGAGAGAGACACATGAGGTGGGAGGAGGGGCAAATGAAATAATAGGGAGAGCGAAGGGTAAGGCCAGGGCAGACAAAGATGGATGAAAGACAGGGGAGAACATGACAAGGAGGTTGGTGTCTCTAGAGAGAACCTCCTCCCTTTGATTTGGTTTAAGACCTTTGGGATGGAGGATGGAATTTTAGCAACATGTTCATTTACCATACACATTTCAGTGATTGATGAACACCTTTAAAAGCCTTTGTACTCCTGCAGTCTTGGGTTATCACAGCCCTTCCTACTCTCAAACTCCTCTCAGGATCCAGAACTCCCCAGGAATAATATGAAAGCCAGCATGCAATTTTAATATTCCACTTTATTTGTTGAAAGTCCCCCCTCCCACCCACATCCATTTTCTCCAAGCTAAGTCATGTCTCGTTGCCTGTGTGTTGGGCTGCTGCCTCCTGCATGTTAGGACGAGGTAAGTGTGCACACACCTCCAGCTGCTCAGGTTGTAGGGTGTTGCCATGGTTGTAGGGCATTCATATTCTGTACCACCCTGTTTGATTTTTATGCAGCTTTCAGGAAGACAAGGAAGACAAGCGCCTAATTACTGCTGCCAGAAGCTGTTTTATAGGATCGTCACTGTAGATCGTAAAGGGCTGGGTGGGTTAGCTGTGACTGACCCCTGCTGGGTGATTTGGTGGCTGAATGTGGGGTTTATAAGAGCAGCAGTTCACGTTTGACAGCAGGCTGAATGAGTGTGCAGTTTAGCAGGGGGGGGGGGGGGGGATTCTGCAGTTACTTGTGTGCGCCAGGATATCCGGGGCACAGAGGATGCCATCTGGACATCCTACGGCACGACCCACTTCTCCAGCGCTGGACCTGCTGCTTGAGCTAAACCCGTCTAGAATTTACATTTACCTGACAGTCTCTATGGGTTAATGTTCAATAATCGCAGGGACTCAGCAAAGTCGCGGTGGTTGCCAGACACCCCGTAACGATAATAATCCTCGCTAAGAACTGCACTGAGGCTATGGCATATCAGCACTGAGTTCAACCACAGGCGTTCTTTATGAGACTGCAGCAACATGCGGTGGTTGAGGCCCGGTTGACTCTGGGTCTCTCCCTCTCTCCCTCCCACCTCTGCCATTACATCTTTTGCCCAGTCATGCTCTCCTCTGCAGTCAGGTTCCCTTTCCTATGGAGGGCCGAACCTCTCTGTTTGTCTAGGGCACTACGTCCACATGCATAATTCATAGAATGTTACATTTTGTGAGGTAGGAATGCACATAGTTCTGTTTACAGCTCAAATTTGTGGTCACGGTGGTGTGTGAATTCCCAGCTCGCTCTGTCCAGACCGCATGCTCTGCCAGGACTACAGTAGGATAGTTCACTAAAGCCACTGGTACCTATAAAAAGTTTTCCACATGCACACTCACACATTTTCTCACGCCTCAGTTTATCACGTGTTTTTGTGCTGTTTGCTCTCGCCAAATATTCTGGCACATTACAATGCTTTACTCAGTCAGAAACTTTTATTCTGCCTTTTAGGTATGTATGATGTGTAACACTTTAATCATGACTTTTAACCAAGTACCTCATGCTCAAGTTCTGTTACTTCACTGAAATAATTCTTCAGTTTTAAGTAAAAGTAGCCTAGCAAACAAAAACTTTAAAAAATAATAGGGTAACAGGTAAAAAATGCTCAAGCACTGAGTTACCCATGGAAATATAACTTTTTAGTGCAAATGGCATTTGAGCTAAAGTGTTTTTGGTGCTTTTAATCAGTTTTAGTCATACTTTTTAATCTTAAATATAATGATAAAGCCCATGATGAGAAGTATCACCCAGAACAAAGCAGCTGTATGCAACAGGAATTAAATTCAATGAAATAAATATAAATTAGTCATTTGATGATTCAAATGTAACTGAGTTAAAGGTAATTTCCTCAAAAAATCTGAGAGTAATTAAAAATATAGTGTTTTGAAAAAATATTCAGAATACAAATCTATCGAAAATTCATTTAGTTTCACTAAAGTGAATAAAATGTAAATAGTTTTTACCCACCTCTGTATGAAGCAAATATCTAGCTGTGGTAAAGACTATGGTTTATGATTTTTAACCTTTATTTAGTAAGGCTAATTCAATTTCAATTTGATTTTGTATTGTTACAGATAATGTGTGTAAGGTAGGCTGGAGATCACCTGTGGTAGCTACGTTCACATCCACTTACGAATACCATCAGTGCACTGGAAAGTTTCGATGTACCTTACTGTAGGTCAGAGGGAATTGCTCATTTCACTCATATAAGCCCTTTCTCTGGCAATATGTGAAATTATAAACGCTTTATGGCGCCCGAATTACAAGCCTTGTAGAATTCAATCTCAGCAAGCATACTAACATAGATCGATGGTGTCAGGAAAGAAACAGACACCCTTGTTCACGTCGTGCTCAGTGTGTGTGTGTGTGTGTGTAAATCCGCATCGTTTCAGCATGCCCCCCCCCCTCCACCCTCCAGCGGAACAAAGACGCAGCGTTGTCCTCGGTCAGTGAGAGGCGGTCTCTCGCTATGCTAAAACAATCGCACATTCTTATGGCAACCGTTTCTTCCGTCTGTGAGGAAATTCTTTCGCACTGATACTCCTAAACAGATTTAGCTAAACAACCAACGCGGAATTGGTTACATTAATGTAATTATATTTTCGCCAATCCGACTGAAGTCATTGCGATTATAGATTAAGACTGAGCTATTCAAATGCATATTCTAGTCAACAGTCTGATGAAAAGTTTACATGCACATTACAACTGATCAGATCCAAAAATGTTTGCATGAGTAGAGTAAAACTTTATGTACACGTTTCGATGACAACGAGAAGCACGCCTTCAGTCAGATGAGTAGCAATATATGAAATAGCTTCTGTATGGATCACGTCTCAGCAGCAGCATGATCGGACTCGTACAACTGTAAAGCTGCTTTGCGGCAACGGCTGTTGTAAAAATTTCTATATAAATAAATTTGACTGTAAGTCTCAATGTCCAGAATGAACATATCTACATGTTTGACCAAAATGAGAAGTATTTAACAAAATGCATGATTAAACAAACCAGCTAAGCCTTAAATACTGACATTGTGTCTGACTCCCGAACACTGACGGGAAGGTTATTCCATTCCAAACCAAGGATGCTCTTCTTGTAAAAGATCATTACGTGCTTTGTAAGTCATTAGAAGTATTTCATATGAAATTTTACTGGGAGTTCAGTGTACCTAAAGTAGGAATAATATGACCAAAGTATTTTGGCTTCTACATTTTCAACTAACTTGAGCTTGTAAGTGGTACAACCAAATAGTTAGACATTACAGTAATCTAGTCTGGAAGTGATAAACACTAACTTTTCAGAATAATATTATGATATCATGCGTCTAATCTTTGCATTGTTCCTGAGGTGGAAAAGTCTGGCCTAGAAATATTACTTGCATAAACTTCAAATGAGAGACTGGGGTCCTTTAATTACACCATGATCTTGAACCTAAACATGGTGTAACTGGGAGACCATCAAGGTTTAGTTCATACTCAGAGATCTGACTCCTGGCTGCCTATGTGACTATGTCTGACTTCTGTTTTTGTCAGGATTGTCAGGGTTTAAGTGAGAGAAAGTTATTCAACATCTAATGTCTGATGTCTTTTACACAATATTTTCCTTAATTCCTTAATTAAATCATATTTCAAGGTTTGGGGTTGACACTTGAAACTTAATTACTTAATTTAGTTTACAAAAATGCTGTTCATTTGGCTCTTTGCAAATAGTCCTTCTGTTACTTGAGAGTCAACAGTAGCTAAATTAAGAATCTCTTATCTTATGCCCTCAAGGAATTCTACCAGTCACTATAAATTCACTCTGTTAGACATGGAGGAAGGATGTAGTTTTGTATTCTTTTTTTCCTCAGATTTAGATAAACAATTCCCAAATTATCCCATCCGTAAAATCATTTTTGTGTTGACGGAAGCCACATTTTTTATAAAAGTGTTTGCACTCATGAGAAAATATGCCAGAATAAATTGCTCGTTTGCATATTTAAGAATGGAAGTTACATATGCACATAAATATGCCCATTTATACCTGTTATGGCTTTATTTTATATAGTTATTAAAATTTCCATAAATATTATAATAAATGCTGGTTACATTGGACACTAAGTGATAGCAGTATTGGTATTGATGATCATACTGGCATTTAGCCAGATCTAACAAGAGGGCAGCTGAAGCACAGCTAGAAGAAGGTCACCAGTAATAACAAGAATGAATGTGCCCATGTTCATCTGTAAAGGGGCAGTGTGAGCAGACTCTGAACTGTTATTCAGTGCAGCTCTAAAAAACTGATAGAATGCTACATGTTTGTCTGGAGCAGGGGCAAACTGAGGCTAACTGGGTGCTAATGCTAAACTAAGGCTAACTGGGTGCTTAATGCTAAATTAAGGCTAACTGGGTGCTTAATGCTAAACTAAGGCTAACTGGTTGCTAATGCTATAATAAGGCTAACTGGGTGCTTAATGCTAAACTAAGGCTAATGTGGACTGATGTCTTTCTTCCTCCTTGTCCATTCTCTCTTGCATTTGAAACAATCACATCAGCTCCTCCAAGTTTCCCATTACCCCTCCAAGATTTCCATGTTCACCTTTAGTAAACCAAAATACCATTGTATATTGTCTTAGACATGCAACATACTTAATACTCTTTAATAGATACAGTGCCAGTCCAAAGCTTGAACACACCTCTGTGTATGTATGTTTTGAATAGTAAAAAAAACCCATTTGAATCTAATGGATTTTGCTTAATTGTGTTTCTAAAACAAATATAAATTGGGAAAGGTGTTAGCCTATATATAAACTGCTTTCCAACACAAACTCCAATTCCCAGCATTCTAGGCCCCGGCTTCAAAGATCCTCTTCACCTGATTATTAGATGCACCTGTTCCCTATTTAAGCTTTACAGTTTTCTATGTACGTTTTAAAAATATAACTGATTTCCTGTGGTTTTGTAATACTAAGCAGAATTTTCTCGTTTGCCTGGACTGTTCTACCTGGACTGTTCTACCTGGACTGTTCTACCTGGACTGTTCTACCTGGACTGTTCTACCTGGACTGTTCTACCTGGATGTAACGGGTGAGCCCAGGAGGGCTGCAAAAAGCCGACAGGACTCACGTGTAAAATGACGAAGACCTTTTTATTA
>JAOXYF010000017.1:1757922-1790401 GCA_028565775.1 Sternarchorhynchus goeldii
TAACGGAACACGCCTCCACACAGACACACCCACACAGACACGAGACGGGGGAGGCGGCCAGGGCGGCCACCGTGACACTGGACTGTTCTGGTTTTTGTCCTTTTGCCTTTGCCCGTTTAGATTGGTTGCCTGCCTTGTTCTCTGCTCTGGTTTTGACATTTTTACCTTGTGTTGGATTCTCCTCTGACTTATGTTTTTGTACTCTCTAGTCACAACCATCACTTCTCTTCTGACTACAGCTCTGGATCTCCCTTTCAATAATAAAGAAATTTTTAAATGGATCTGCAAGCGTCTGACTCGTCCTGCTATGCTGCAGCCAGCAAATAGTTTTCTTTCATAACTTTCATAGTCTCTCACCTGTCAACTGCTCCTCATATGTGAGAATTTCTTCAAGGCTGATAGAAAAGTTTCATAGGCGGCTGCCTCACAAAGCTGGTTAAGAGAACACCAAGAGTGTGTTCGCAGTATCAAAATAAATGGTGGTTACTTCCAAGAATCCGAAAACTGACACTGTCAATGTTTGTTTGTCACAACCTAACAACATATGTGTTATTTCACTGGCTAGATATGTTCCCTGTTTTTTTAATGTAGACAATAGTAAAAATAAACAACGTGTCCAAGGTTTTGACTGGTACTGTGCATTTTAATATATTGCTGTATTTGAGATTTCAGTGTTGTTGAAACTCATTCTTGTGGCATTGCAACGACTGCCAGCGCTGTTGCTGGGTAGATTTCAGACGTATTGTTTCCAGTAATTAGACCCCCACAATCAAAGTTCATGAAGCTGCCAAAGCTTCCTGCTTTACATTTCAGTGGCTGCTACTATGGCCTTAGCCTGAGTGAAGATGTAAGAATATCTGATGACCGAAAGGGTCTTCACATTTACAAGGGCCTTTTCTTCACCGAATGTTTGTCTGCCCTGAAAGGAAATGACCAGGAAGGCATTGGTCAAAGGGAAAAACATATCAGTCTTGGTCAGGCTGCAACAAGCATCTCTGCGGTGCACAACAATAATGTGGTCACATCCAGTGAGGGCCACACAAAGAGTCTTAAAGAGTCTATAGGTTTATCCTTGCATACAACCACTGATTTCCTGCTACTGGGTAGTAGGTACACAAAAAGATGTTGTTGCTCTCTGTTCTCTTTCTGTCTCTCTCTCTCTCTCTCTCTTACCATTTTTAATCCCGAGGGACAGGCTGATGATTCAATAAAGGGCAGAGTAGAAATGAGATTAGCATTTTTACTAATCCATAATGAATTGAAAAATGGCAGGCCTTCTGCCTAAGTGATTTTGTTGTTTACATTTTTGTTTATGGCATTTAACAGATGCTCTTGTTCAAATACTCACAAAAGGGCACTGGTTGTCTGGTCTGAGAATCCTTAGCACAACTAGGTTAAAGTCCAAAAATACCCCTAACTGAGATACTGCCAGACACAGTGCTGAAAACCTACAATTTCAATGCTGAAACCTAGAATGTAAGATACAATACAATGTTTTAGAAGTCACTTGAGTGTGCATGTGTGTATGTTTTGTTATTATGATTGATGTGGGATCAAATTGTTGCTGTCCAATCAGAGATGGCAGTTTCTAACTGATTGCTACATGCATCCTCATATACAAACTTTGCTTTCATACTGAAAAACAGTGACTTTGGAAACCTTAAATCTTCAATGTATTCTAGCATTGCCTTAAACAATAACAACAACAGTAAACAACAACAATAATTATTATTATTATAATAATAATAATTATTATTATTATTATTAGTAGTAGTAGTAGTAGTAGTATTAACAGTAGTAGTATTGTTATTATTATTATCATATTTTGTGCACACAAATAAACTTTTTTTTTGTTTGCACCAGCACATCAAGGCTCCAGGAAGAGCAAAAATGAGGCAGATGTAAGGGGGGGGGTGGGGGGTCAGAGGCAGACTGAGGCAAGTCAGACTAGTATCTATCATAGCACAGCCCCGTTCACTGCAGAAGGTAGTTAATAAAACTAGCCTGCTGTTTTGAGGAGGTGCCCCATTACTGTAGCATTGAGGAATGTGCTAATTTATTTTCTACGAGTGGAACAGACATGTTTTCGGACAGATAATCTGTCACAGGCTCTGGGCTATTAGAGTCTCTGTAGTTTTAGACAATTGTAACCAAAGGATCAGAGGAAAAAAACATCTTAATACGTTCTGCTCTCTCTTTCCAATTATTATGACAGAATACTTTTTGAACACAGTAACAACCAAAATAGTAATGACCTTTTTTGATGGAGAACCAAGAGCTTTTTTTGGTGAAGAACCAAGTGCTAAAATACTGAAATAGGGAAAATGAAAACCATGTGTCCCTCACTTGCTTCCTCTCTCATTCCTGTCATATCTTCAGAGTGACTCTCGCCATTCCTTAATCAGCCTGGAACATTAGCACTGAAGAAGTATAAAAATTAAACATGTATGATGTGAAGGTGTGTTGTACATGATGATATACTGATAGATGTATCTTATATATACAAATATGTTATGTATCTGATACATATGGAGTTATGACATGCGTTTTTGGTTTTTTTAATGTTGAATTTGCCTAGAGTAAGAATATGGAATATGGAATCCCTGTATTTGTTTAGCAAAAAGGAGTTGCTGAAGTAATCCAGACATGGAGGGAATAATTCCATAAAAAGTTCCAGTGATTTTTTTTTTTTTATGCCAAGAATGAACACCAAAACTACTGGAACTTTATTTCCACCCGAAGCTCTACTGAATCTTCGACCCAAAAAGCTGCTGTTTTATGCACAAACAGGCGAATAAGAGTCTTGCTGCCTTTGGAAATAATGCAAACGTTCAAACTAATTATGTAAATTAAATTAGCAAAAAATATTTAGATATTCATTCAGAAGATTGTTTTTGTCTGTAATGATCAAACATGAATGAAATGAAATTAAAGTGTAATGAAAAGGACAGAGTGCTGACCTGAATCTTCCAGTACTAAAAAAACTATTACCAGGTGTTAAGGGCTGTGGTTCACATCATGAGTTGCACATTGTATTCATATAATGAGTTAAACAAATATGTTTGGAAAGTGCCAGACTTGTGGGAGATGATGCAGACCTACAGGCATTGCAGTACTATAAGCACACACCAGCTCTGCTACTGGTTGGACCCAAAGCTTTGCTTTTTCTAGACCTGAAGGTAATAAAGCATCTCGCTGTCATGTGTGTTGTTCAACATTTGATCTGACAATGAAGCAACAAACATAAAAAAACCAAAAAACAACTGTATGTAAATTATGCTTACATTATTGTTTTTAGGCATTGATTCTAAATGATTCTCTTTACATTTTCTAATGATCTAAACGAAAACGGAAAACTTTCCGTTCTGTTAAGGTCTTTGGGTCACGATATGAGTTACACATTGTGCTCACATAATGAGTTAAATAGTTTTGGAAAGTGTCATGCTTGTTTTGAACTATTTTTTGCTGATATTCTGACATCACAGTGTTCATAGCACACCAGCACACAAAGGTCAGAGAGAGGTCAGCAGGTTAGCACTGGAGGCTGGTTACCATGGGGAAAATTTGCCCATTTTATTTGATTTCAGTTTTTGAAACCAGAAACCAGTAAGATATGGATCTCTTGGGTTTGTTGCCCATGTGTGTACACACACACACACACACACACACACACTCACACACATTTTCAGCATTCAGATCCGTTGTCTTTCTTTGAGCCCCTGCATAGCTGGGTGTACTAAACCACAGCATGTAGAAGCTAAAATAAATATGATGCACTTTAAAATCATATCGTATTGACTCTTAACTCATGTGCCCGATGTTATATCAAACTTCCGCCCTTTAAGTAAAACCTGATCTGGCACAAGAGTTCGATTCTGATTTCTATTGGTGCGGAGCTGTATCTCCGTAATGCAGATGGTAACAAATAAAATAGGTTGCAATGCAGGAAACAATGTTAGTTACATTTCAAATGGACATTACGCCATATTTCTCCAGAAAGGTCACTGCCAGGACACGCTGTGGTTACATAGTTGGGATAGTTGGGCACGGTTCGTTCAATCCTGACCGCAGCCTGTGATTCCCGTAGGATCTGTTTACCTTACCGAATGCCGGGGCGGATCTGATTAAGGGAAGGCGCCCCATGGCCAACCCAGCGCTTGTGTTCGAGCCCTCGGTTGTCGTTGACTGTCTGTATTTTTTGTCTTGGCCTAGCGGATGATTAAAGCGTATTATTCGTCCCCGGTATTTCCCTAGGGAAGAAATGAGTATCCCTTTTTGATCTAGTAATCGCTTTTTTTCCTGCCCAGTTTCCCCTGCTTTATTAGCCTCATTGGATTTTCCCTTTACGTCTGCAGGAGACTGGCGGCGGAGGCCCGAGGGCTGTGGATCGCTTCGGGTGCGTCCGCTACGTTTTCTCGTTGCTTTTTTTTGCTCTGGTTCTTCGCTGTTCCTCTGAAATGCGATGGATCTTTCAGCAGTTTGCCCACATCCTAAACTGGACAAGCTTGATCAGAGATGCAGCACATCACTAAGCCTCGTTTCTTAACTTTGTTTTGGAAAATCAGTGGAATAACAGAGGATGTTGGTGATTCTAACTTTATATTAAAGTCCCCACATGTTAAAATATTCAGGGTCACCTTTTCCTAAACAATAAATTCTGATATCAAAGATAAACAACTTTGGAAAGCAGGCCAAATGGCAAAAAACCCCAGAGTTAAGGTAGTGAAACTGAGCAGTTCAGTTTGGATAACTGCTTGGAACGGTGAACCTGAACCTTTATTGACATTACATTCTTGGAAACAAAGGAAGATCTTTTTCAGCAAGTTGTCAAGTGACTTGTTATTATTGACTCTGCGTTATGTTTTGATGAGTGACATTTTATCTACAAATGAAAGTTCATAGTGAGCCCTAAAGCAGACTTAGGCTTGAGTAATTTAATTAGTGTTAACTATTGTGATGCTGGCAATAGTCCTGACATTCTAGTAAACTTACAGTAGGGGAAGGCAGTGGCATCTAAAGGTCATGTGCTCACTGTGAGTCATACACATATGAATTTGGGGATAATATATCAATCTTTTAACTACTCTTTTCATGTTGACTTAGGCCAATATAAAGAAGCACTTTCATATGGTATACTATCAGTTTTAGTAAAGTAATTTTCCATCAGAGTACTTTTACTTACTCTTATTTGTAGTCCTCTTGCTATCATGGCCAAAGATGTGTGTGTGCGTGTGGGTCTAATGGCCTCACTGCTGTAGTTTATGTGGCAGAAAGATGGGTAGATGTCACATCACTCTACACCTTCTTGTCTTGTTCATCACTTGTTCTTTCCTAAGGCTTACTGTCTCCCATCTCCGTTCTCTCCCCGTCTTCTGTCTGTTCCTGTCTTCTGTCTCTTCTGTTATCCACACTATCCAAGCGTCTAAGGTTTGAATATGTTTAACTCCTTTACTCCACTGTGGGTCATCAGACAGTGAATATGCCTCACTACACACACAATCATACCCCTCTCTTGACTGTCTATCTTAATTGTACTTTCTCTCTCCCTTTTAGGTAAGTTTAAAACTGGAGTTCTGATTTATTTAACCTACCCAGCGCCCCAACTTCGCCTGTGTACTGTGATCCAGACGCGGCAGCCATTCCTGAGGTTTGAAAGGTTGCCTCCGGATGCTAGACGGCGAGGTCGGATTAAAATTTGACGGCTCATCTCCGAGTGTAGGACACAGTGTGCCTGGTATTTTAGTTGGAAACAGTGGAACAGTCACTGTAATAAACACTGTCGTAACCAGGTTGTGCTTATCTGCATTTAACATATTCAACAGCTTCGCGTCTTGTTAATAAACACACGGAACACGTTTAGTTAACTGGAGTCCGCGTGTGAATTCAATAAAAAAGTGCCTTTGTCGCCATCTTTTGGATGGAATGTAGTTCAACCGCTGAACCCAGGGGGTATTTCAGACACAGTTCCAACGTCTTTTGTCAGGTGATTGCTGAGGTCTGTGGTCCACTAAAACGTATCATTATAAATTAAGTTATATGACCAGTCACGTTGTTGAAGCTTCTTCTCATGAGCCCGTTAAAAAAGTCCATTATAAGTTTAAAATGGCTGTGTTAGAGCAAGCAAACATCAATATCATGATGGATTGTTGGAGGGTTAATTGGCCCTTTGAGGAGATTACAGACTATTAGTGCCCTTCATCAAGCACTGCTCCTTAGCAGACCAAAACAAAGCCTAAACACTTGGTTGGGATAGATCTGTGATATCATGATGTCAGTAAGGATTATGTTGCAGTTTGGTGGTGCGGTTGAGCTCACAGCGTCAATTTTGATCTTCGACACTGATCTGAGATTAGTTTGATCTCTTCTTTTATGAAGCTTAGCTGAGCATCAGTCTGACGAAGGCTGGTCTGAGATCAGTGCTTGGGGCAGCTTTTGTTAAAAGCCATGAGGTCTTGTTACACCACCATTATACAATTTTGTATCTCTAGGGAAGAAAGAAAAACCAGTGAAGAGATGCTGTGATGGCTGGCACTGATATCAAATACAGACACCGCCATTAGTGGCAAGAGGTAGTGGGGTTTAGTTTCGTTATTAAATGTCAAATGACTGATGTCCTGTTGCTGAAATCATGAAATGAACTTCATCGTAGGTGAAACCATAAAAGACTGTAAAAGAATTTTGAAAAGAGAACAGGGGAAAGTAAAACCTTTAACACTTTAGAGCACATCCACTTCTTTCTCGGCTTTCTGACTCTTCTGTTGTAACACAGATACTCGCTTAAAACACACACATACACACAGACATATTTGTATTATAATAATTATTTTTTCTCGTATATTACTTTGTTTTTATTGATAGGACAGTTTCACAGAACAATGGTAATGTGAGTAATAATGAATTATATTTTGTCAGATAGCACGTTTGCTTGTCAATTAGCACGTTTGCTTTCTTTTACTGTTAGCCACATTAGCATCAACAAATGTAATAATTAATGCCTCCTTCCTCATAGAACTCTGACCTCATAACACTTTATTACATACAACAGACATTTACATTGTAAATGAGCGCTCACATTACCTCACAGAAACTGCAGTGTGTCGAGTTCATGGCTTGGACATTTCAAATAATCTTCAGCTCCATCTCAGAGAGGTCATGGGGATCACCAGCAGCGACAGAAAAACTGTGTAAAACACAAAAAACAGTATGAAAAGAAATGACACCCCCCCTTCTCCCCCCTCTAAACCTCTTCTTGACCCAGTGATGAACCAAAACTACACATCATAGCTGCAGTATGTATGCCATTCAGACGCCTCTTGTGGTTAAAAAGAGCATTGAAAGAGTGGTGTTATTAGAGGTGTGGTTATGCCACAGAGCAGTGAAGCAAGGAAGTGTATTTAGATGGGAAGGAGGTTTTGATTTGATCTGGACGTGTGAGTTTTACTTTTGAATTAGATGAAGTTTTCTTTTGGTACAAGGTTTCTGTTTGAGCTAGTCGAGGCTTCCTTTTAATCTAGATGAAGTTTACTTTTTGATGATTTATTTTGGTGTGGAAGAAGTTATGAGGTTTTATTTTGATCAAAGTGAGGATGTATTGTTATTTGGATGAGGTTTCATTTGGACTGGGAAGAGAATTTCTTTTGGTCTGGATGAGGTTTTTTTGTGAGCTAAAAAAAGAGTCAAAGTAAGCATTATCATAATCCTGAATGAAATGATCCTGCCTAATCCTTTCTCATTGCATGGGAAAACGTTTGGACAAAAAAAGATCAGTTTCAACATTTCCATTATTTTTCTAAGCTATATGGTTGTATTGCCTTGTTTTTTGTTTGACAGTAAACATGAGTGCCAAACAAGTCAAAGCACTGTGAAACAGAACAATGTGATGTACTAAAAGAATCCAGCCTGTCTTTGGCACCTCCACTCTCCTCGTGGATGGAATGAATAACGTTTCTACTTCCGTGCCGTAATTAGGGAACATTGCGTTCTCCGCTCACCAGATCAGTTAAGATCCCTCACCCGGTCCCTCTGTGCTCTGCCCCAGTGGGTCAGGTACTCCCCTACTTAGCGTTCCATGGGGGGGCTGTTGCCATGACAACAGTCACCTGGGGGTTTCCGAGGCGATGCGCCAGGCGTGACTGATGGAGTTGCCGTGAAGCCTGGCTAGGTGTGGCACAGCTGCGGGGAGCTCATTATGTTGACTGCCGTGGTGATCAGAGCCAGATGATGCACAGTAGTGTTATTAATAAACATGGCTTGCAGCAGCGTGTTGTATTGGAACGTATTAATGTATTACCATAGAGGTAAACAATTAATAAGAGAAATAAGATTTTATAATGATTATTTTTTCTTTGTATTATATTGTATTGCTTTGATCTTTATTCTATTTTTTAGCAGCTGTTAGAAATACAAATGAGGGTTGGATGATGGGTGAAAGGTGACAGGAGAGAGAATTCTTTTTTCAAATAATGTTAAAATGTAATTTAAAAAAAAAAACCAAAACAAATGGGTCACATTATCAAAAAGAAAGGTATCAAGTTATCAAATAAACTGCTAACAAAAAAAATAGTTATTTATTCTTATTTTACTCTTGTTTGCTATTGTGATGCAAAAAATATGAGCATTCCCTCTAGTGGACAAGTGAATGTATGCACACACACGGGCAATGTTTAAACTCAAATATTTACTTGACTGTTGAGTTGTGAAGAAGGTTGACTGGAAAGCTTTTGTTTTGGAGAACCAGACTTCTATTTTGAAACCTTGGCAGAATATCTGAACTTTTATGTGGTTAGTTTTATTTATACTATTTATAAAGATTATTTATTTACTGCTGTTTGGCAGTTTGGTATCTGGACCACGCTTGTAGTTGGTGGCCCAGTCAAGTTTATTATTGTAGCTGTGTGTTAAAAATAAGTTTTTATGGCATGCACAACATGTTTGTCTTTGTTATCTATGCCTGCCTGTATTCCATGGTGTGGTGTGTTTCTTTGTTCTGTAATTGATCTTCTGAAAACTAATTCTAGCCAAGAGCTCTTCTGACACACTATCTCACATTTGACCTCAGTAGGTCAAGACCTTCAACCTAAAAATTACTAACACACACTCACATAAACACGCATGCATATGCACACACACACACACAGACACACACACACTTATCACATTGTCATTTCTCCCCAGTAACATCAATGTTTTGATCTTGAGTGTTCACCTTGAACTAGTTGTTATGGCCTGTGTGGTCTCTATGGAAACACAGCTTCCTTAAACCTGAAAATTTACCAGTATTGAGAGGCCAAGGCACTTAACACACTCAGAAACACACACACACACACACACACACACACACACACAAAGCCATGCCTATATATTTTACTCTCTTGCAAAATCACACATAATCAGTAATGTTGCTGTTTATTTCTTAAAGTGGATAAAATTAGCACGTAATCTAAAATTACTGAGATGGAAGCAAATAATAAAGTCCTAATTAATTACATACTAATTCTTCTTTATACCAAGTGACACCCTAGGGGTGTTCTATAAAGGTTATACAAAAGCAGTATTGTTTGAAGCTCATATCAGTACATTATGTTAGTACTATGTATTCAAGAGCCAGTTACAACAGCATCATTCTCCATATGTCTTCATGTAGATCTTCATCATAGACCCTGCTCTTAATGTTTAACATGCAATAGTGGCTTGAAATGAGCCGTTCTCTTGATCAGCATGTTTTAGGTAAGGCTGTCAGACTAATTTATTTATGTTTTATATTCCTGTAATATTATCATTCAGTTTTGTGCATTCAAATAGGCATATATAAGGTCTTAAATGTAATTTTTCTTGTTATAATGTTTAATCAATCCGTAATCGATCCATTTTATAGGGTTAGTTTTAGCAAATGTTTACATTTGACCTCTTCTTCACAGCATGGTAAGCGGAGATAACCACAGCAATTTGAATGTATAGCAGAGGAGGATTATCAGAGTCAAAAGTTGCACATTTTAGAAAGGCAGTCAAATCTTATCAAAATTGCCTCCTTCCATTAATAACAAATCATATTTGACATTCATGTTGATGATTAAGGCAGTATTTGCTGAAAAATGTCTTACCGTATTAACTGTCTTACCGTATTAACTGTCTTACCGTATTAACTGTGGCAATCTGTGTTACTGGCTGTGTTTCTGAAGTTACTGGATGTTGCTGTTGTAATTTGGCATTACTGGCTGGTTGCATAACAAAATTAGTCTCGATTAATATTCATTCACGCGTCTCAAGAAATGTTCCTGATGGGCCACCACCATTCAGTTTAGGGCCTGTTTTAACGGGTCTACAGTCACACACTCCCTGCAGTGTGAAACAGAAACAGTGGGATGGAGAAGCAGCATAGGGGGGCATAGATGTGTGTGTGTGTGTGTGTGCGTACACGTGTGCCTGCGTCAGTGGTGTGGGGGGAAGGGCCGATCCACAGTGGGAGCTCTCTGTTTCAGTTACCCCTGCCCCCATCTACTGCCAAATGTACCTGTTTAATGGTTTCAATGGTATCGACTTCAACCTCTACTGCATTCCGTGTGTATAAACATGTACGTTGTAAACATCTGTTTAAGTGGTACCACACTCTTGACCCCAGTAGGATAGAGGTGTATCTCCAGGAGCATAGAAATGTATCTCCAGGAATACAGAAATCTATCTTTGCTGTATTAGCAGGTAAGTAAAGAAGCATTTTTAAAATTGACAGACTGAAACTCTGCATGAAATATTCACACTTTGGCTTTAGGTTCAGTCCCTTTGCCCGCTTGTGTAGGGCTTGGGCGCACGAGGTTCCAGTGGGTCACGAGGGCCACACCCTGCCAGCTGCCGGCCCCTCACTCTCGCTCGCTCTGGAGCCGGCAGGCTGCCGAAACGAGCTCTTCGTTTAACAAGTTTAAACTCGTCATTTGTAGAGAAGGCAGAAGGCATCAACCACTCCTAAACCCCTGGCCAAATGTGCCCTCTGACCCCCAGGCCAAAGAGTTAGCTCTCTAGAGCTGACTGAGAAAACACACACACGGCTCTTTTTCGTATTTTCGGCTCTTGTTGAAATGGTTCACAATCAACCGGCGTTGCTAGGTTCGTCACTCTATAGCCTTTATACACAGTCAATGAGCCACTGGCTACAGTTTTATTACTAAGCAACTTTAAACATTTAATCATTTTATTATCCGCTTGACACAGTTGAAGGCTGTTTACAAATCATTGTTTCACGATTTTATTCAATTTATTCAAATTAAGAGAGTTGTAGTCTCTTGTTTTGGATTCTCAGTGGCTGTTTTTTTTCAAATTGAATTTCATGTTGTGTGCATATGCGATGCATCACTAGTACAAAGGAGTCACTGATGCTTTAGATCTAATAGTGCTGAAAGTCGAGGAAACAATGATGTTCCCCAGTCATGTCTATTGGGTGAAGAGTATTTCCACCTGAAGTCACTGATCCAGGGCAATTTTGCTTATGAAGTCATTAGTAAAGCTACAAGTTCAGTATTTGCCCCTAGCCTTACCCTCAAACTTTCAGAACTTTTCATACTTCTTGCTTCAGGCAGATAACAGTCACATAAATCCGCCATGTAAATCTGTGATCTGGGAGGTTTCTTTGATGGGAGCAGAGGTCTTATAGGAGATATGATGGGGATGTGCTGAAGAACGCTGATGCACTGAGCATTTAAGTAGTTGAATCAGGACCAGTCAGCGCGTGCGAAGGGATGGAAGGGAAACAGTTTTCCAGAGCAGAAGTTACATTGTGTTTTTATCATTCCTTGCTACAGTCCGCGCTGCATGTTTGTGTAACATGATGACCCGCTGTATCATTTTCAGGTCTTTTCCTATAGACAAATCTGGCTAGATTTGAATTCAAGGTGCAGCTACCGACAGCCGCTCTTCAGCTGCTAGAGTGTCAGCCTTGACTGATCAGACACAGCCACAAAGCCACCAGTCAAGTGTGTGTGTGTGTGTGTGCAGCGGGGAGGGGCAGCCAAGGGGTTTAAGTCGTTTTGGCACAGAGACAGACCAGTTGCCTAGACAACAGCTACTCTTTGTCTGTAACATTCCACCTTCTCATGTACACCTCTCATAATGGCATAGTTCATCAGTCACACAAATTGCAAATTTCTTTATGAAATCTCAATGTGTAAAAAAATATATTTTTAAATCAGAGGGCGAACAAAGCGCTTCATGTTGGCTCAGGCGTTGCCTGGTTTAACAAGGAACGTTAAGGAACCTGGAGAATTTGATGGTAAGTCATGTGAGTTTAGCTCATATGAGATGAATCAATGCGTGGAATTCCAGTGTACAGAACTAACATCAAATGCAGCCTAAATGAAAACCATCAACTAGAAATATTAGTATTTACCAATTTAACCAATGCAACAATAAATGTTTAAAGTAAATATAATTAAATATAATTATTCAAGTCCACACCAATATGAATTTTGGCACCTAAGGCGCTATCCATTTTCTGCATTTAAGTGAGACAACTCTTTGGTTAAATTTTATGCACTTCAACAATCAGAGACCTGCTTGGTCTGCACGATTCATGTTTGCATGCTTCTGTCCGTGCTAGAGCTTAAACCTTCTGTTCACCAGGAGGCAGTGATACACACAGTCTCACCGTCGGTCAGCAGGAAAATTCCACAATTTATGGAAAAAAGTCCAAATTCCAAAAGTGAAGATCAAACCCCTACGTTTAAACACCGTCATTAAGATCTCGGCATTTCCAGGGTTGGTTAGTTTCGCTTAACGGCGAAGCGGGGGTTATTTAGTCGGATCATTTCATCGTCGAAAACAGTTGTCCGAGTTTAACTAGGACGTTCCCTCAGTTAAGACATGAGTTTTTCCTCGCCCGTTAGGGTTTTGGTCAAGGGTGACCCCGGCCCATTCAGCTTGCTGTATGCGTCTCCACGGGCTCAAACAGCGCTGCAAAAGTCCGTGTCAGAGGTCGTAGCCCCCTCTGATCTTTCATTGGAGGAGAAACGGAAAGAGGCGTAGTTAGAAAGCATTGCAGCGGGAGCAGCAAAGGGCGACGAGTAGAAAAGAATCAGGCTTTGTAGGAGTCAACTTAAAAAAAGAAGAAGAAAAAATAAAAAAGACAAAACACAAAAGTAAATCAGGAAAAGTGCTGGGGGACTAAATTAACATGTTTCTTAGAATGAGACATTTAAAAATTATTTTTAGAATTTGAAAAGCTGTCATACTACTTCTATCACTATTACTACTACTATTATAATATATAATATATAACAATATATAATAATTTCTAGCATTATTATTGCTGTAAACTCGCTGAGCACCGTGTAACGCATGCTGCCCAAGAGCCGTTAGCAAAGGTTACTTTCTGCTGCACCTGTGGAATCTAGGCCAAGCGCTGCCGTCAATTTGCGAAACCCACAGCATGTCAAATAAATAAAGAGAAATCCGAAAACCGAACCGAAACTCCGACAACCCAACTCCGTCGGTTTTTAATAGCGAAGATTTATCAGATTTAATCGTGTACGTTTTTTTCTAGTAAATCCTGACAAAAGCAGAAATGGCAATCGCTGATGATTCTGACACAAGCTGTTATGAACTCATTTTGGTACCCACGTTCTTACCTTTCAGTAGCTGAAAGGTAATCAAATAGATAAGCGGTATAACGAACAGACGCGCCTGCGCGCACACATCTCACGGATGGGAACTAGTATATATATCTGCTTCAGTGGCGCTTCCAAATAAACATTGGTGGCAGTTGCTGCCATGGCAACACCATTGTGCACCCCCCCCCCCCGCCCTTTTCTCCCCCTCCCGCATGCTCATTGGCTCTCTCTCTCTCTCTCTCTCTCTCTCACTCTCATTTTGTTTCAATCTCTCTCGTTTACTCTATCTCTCACTCTCTCTCTTTCTCACTTTCTCTCTCACTTTCTCTCACTGTCTCTTGCCTTCTCTCTCTCTCTCTCTCTCTCTCTCCTTCCCTCAACCACTCCCCCTTCTCCGGTGCTTTGCGCGCCACTCAGCGTCTGCCTCAGTGCAGCCTGGAAGACTAGAGAGGGTGTGAGGGCCTCCACCAGACGCCCGAGCTGATGAACTCCTGAGTGAACACAAT
Organism: Sternarchorhynchus goeldii; assembly: GCA_028565775.1. NCBI lineage: Eukaryota > Metazoa > Chordata > Actinopteri > Gymnotiformes > Apteronotidae > Sternarchorhynchus > Sternarchorhynchus goeldii. Next base: position 1,772,021 of record JAOXYF010000017.1, read on the forward strand.
CCCAGAAACCAAGCGTGAGAGAGACGGAGCGACTTTTACGGAGGAGAGGATGAATGAAGACACCCAGTCCCATCTTAGGATGGAGACTACAGACAAACTCAATGGGCTGGGCGGAAGAAGGAAAAGACCCAAGAAGGTAAAAACCCAGGCGCCTTGCCTTGGTAGCATGCTTTCTGGAGCTTTCTGGAGCATTCTGGAGATGCTGTCAACAAATCTGGGTCCACTTGGTATTTGAGATATGCAGAGATGCACTCTTGAGTATTGAGTGATGTTTACTTTTAATAAAGGAGTTTTAAGAGAGGGAAAATTAATTGTAATGCTTTATCACAAGTTGCTGGAGCTTGCTTAAATACTCAGACTAGTTTGAATGACTGGCAGTTGTTTTTGTAGCAGATTTAGGCTAGAGAGCTCAGAGTGGGCTCTGGGAAGCTGAGTTATCTTTTGCCTGTGTTGGGAGCCTCATTTCTGGACAGCACTGCCTGATGCGCTCCCATGAGGCTGGCTGGAGGGCAGGTGGTGTACTGTGTGTGTTTGTGTGTGTGTATGAGAGAGAGAGAGAGAGAGAGAGAGAGAGAGAGAGTACTGTTTCTTTAGGGCCTGGTACACAGATGCTGTTGTTTCTAATGGGTTTGCCCTAGTGAGGACTTTGATTTAAGAATCAAGAATTTGTGCTGATGATTGTTGTGTGTGTGTGTGTGTATGGTTGGATGGGTGGGTGTGGTGTTGGTAGATGGGTGTGGGTGTTTGTGTATGTATGTGTGTGTCCATAAAAAGTGCTGATCTTGTTGTTCTATGTTTATTGCTACATGGCCTTATGAGACCCCCATCTCTCTCTCCCACTCATTCTCTCATTCTCAATTGTTTAGATTCATGTATATAACATGGATTTTTTTTTTGCTGTTGAGCTGAGTGGATCTATATGCTGATCCCAGTGGTTTGAGGTTTTGGCAGATTGGTTAGCTACTCCTCCCCCTCCTTCAGAGCCCCCATTCTGCTGGCAGCCTCTATCTGTAGAGTAAGCTTCTGCAATGCACCTTTGTTCCACCGGGAGGTGGTCAGCGCTAAACATGGGCTGGGCCCGCTTCTTTGTGTGCATATATTGCACCCAAACACCCCCCCCCCCCAACCCACGAACACTCGAACTGGTGTCAATACGGAAAAAGGGAAAGTCATTTATGTGATTATGCGATCGTAAGTGTGGCGGGGCGAGGACGTTCCGCTGCGGTGGGCGTGTCTCCGGGGGAATGTTATTGTTGTGTCTCCTGCACCTGCGTGGGTTTTCACTCATAGTGGATTAGCTGGTCGAGGCTTAGCCAAAATATTTCGGCATAATTAGGATATGTTCCATTGTTAAACCTTGGTTCATGTCTCCTGTAAGATGATCTATAATATTGTGTCCAGGATAAATCATGAACCATGAGATGATTGTAAAGTATCTTTGGGTATGATAAAGGTAACATAATAATAATAATAATAATAATAATAATAATAATAATAATAATAATAATAATAATAATATCAACAGGTTTTCTGGCTTCGTCTCAGACCCAATGACTCATTCCTTGAACTTGACTGTGAATGGAAGCTTTATGGCAACGCCTCTTAAATAACAACAAAAGCGAAAATGACTATTTGAAGGGAGTCAATGAATTGTTGGCAAATTCCATTGAGTGTGGCTGCCTGAACAACTATTCAGTACAATATGAACATCATTTACAATGGGTTCATAGAGAAGCTGTTTTCTGTGAATCATTTTACCATTGGAATGAAAGCTTCGCACAAAATAACATGCCTGCTGTCGCCTGTGGTCTAAAACATGTTTCTAAGAATTGCCAGCAAGAATAAGTAACGATTTGCTGTTGTGTCACACTTCGCCCTCGCTGTGCAGAAACAATGCCTTCGAGCTAAATTTGCGCAGCCTAGTCTAGAACCGGTTCTACTATGGAACTCGGCCAAGCAACGGGAGATAAAGATCGACGTTTGAATTATTGATATGCCCTTCACCCACTGCCAACACCCCGCCAAACCACCCCCACCCCTCCCTGAAACCCCCCCACAGCTCGGGGGCAGAATCACTGGGGGTTTAATGAGTGCAGAACATAGCGGCACGTGGCTGGATTTCTCTGTGGTCAGCGCTAATGAGGGAGGAGATGCTGTGTGTTAGCGCTCACTCTGCGGTGAAGCACACATTTCACACATTTCCGCAGCTCTATAAAGGGACAAAAATGCACTCAATTTGGCACAGGCCCGGGCTGTTCAGATATATATAAAAAATTGTATCGCGACTATTTGATTAACACGCCAAGACTTACAGGAATGGGTTAAGGAATTTTGCAGATAACGTTTATAAATTTTAATTTATAAAATTGTCATTGGAAGGCGTTTGTAACAATACTTGAATTAAGAAAGATTAATTTGAACTGCTTCAAAACTGCTGACGCTTTAAGCAACAACTGGATGAAGTCAAGAAATGGAACACTTTCAAAAAGCTCTATGCTAGTGTTTAGTGGAGACATGCGCAGGAAATAGGAAACACAGTATAGATCGGCGAGAACAGCTTAACACCTGTCATCTCTTACAATTAGCACTTTAGCATACAGCACTCAACGGCAGCACCTGTTGTTAAGGGTGATAAAGACGCTGCTGTTCCGATGAGCACAGTTCAATTCCAGAACGCCTTTACTTCTGCCTTTAACATGGTGGTAGAGAGCGACTGGGATGGTGTCATATGGCAGAGGACATATAGCAAACAAAAAAAGAGCTGATATCTAACAAGAATATTTTTCATTTTCCTAAAAGGGCATGAGGGGAGGGTTGACATTTAGAGAAGGCAGTAAAATTCAGAACATGAAATGCAGGCCTGCCTTGTCATTTTAGCTATATCAAGTTTATGATTTGGGACTTACTTGATGCCAATAATGCTGTGTTTCTGCTTCCACAAAGATTTTTAGCAGGGGCGGTGTATTCATCCAAACCTCCCATTCTTTCGTTCTTTCAAAAAGATCCAGCGTCCAGGAAATTTACCATTTTGAAAAAGAACATTTTAACAATAACGTCTGAAGAGAGTGTAAAGCTGTATCGACGATGTAACAGAGTTGTTTCAAAAATACCAAACCATTCCTTCTGACTTTGAGTGGGAAAGGTGTAGTTTGGACTGCAGAGAGATAAAGGACTGGCAAACGGCAGCAATAGTGTGAGTCAGTGGTGACTGGAGAAGAGGCATAGAAAGACAATGTGGAAGTACTCGATTTCAAGTCTTATTTCATTTGTGCCATTATAACCGGAGATTATGTACAGAACAATGCATTACATTGGGCGTCAATTTTAAATGGTCTTGGAATGTGAAAATAACAACAATAATAATAATTCTGATGACAATGGTAACAGTGTTGAATTAAACCCTAAAGTTTTATTAGCTGGATACAAACGACTACTCTAAGTCAGTGCTGTGCAGTAATAGTAGTATTGGCACATTATTTTTCATAGCTGTACATTTGTAGTCAGTTTTTCTGTGTTAACGCATCCTCCTGAAATATGATATAGGAGTAATTAAGAACATTCACTTAATTGTGAGTTGAAGTGAGTTTTGGCAGGTGATGGAACCCTAATATACACTGGAGAAATTCAATGGAGAAAGATAACTCCTTGCTCACAGTCAGCAAGAGATTTTACTGCTTGGTTTCAGTAACCCTTCGGAACCAGGAATTTTGAGATGCTCTTTGAGGTCTCTGCATCTCTGACTCCAGAAAAGGTAATGTCAAAAAGAGGACGTTCATTTGGTCAGAAAATGACGCGTCATTCTCCAACATCATTCATGTGTGCATGCTGTCAGCAAATGCTTCATGAGTCAGTGAGTGCTTCATAACAGTTCTGGTGATTGGTTCATTTCTGCCTTGAGTCATTTTGCACTTTATCCCACTGAAGATTCCATGTTGAACTGCTTCAGCAGCCTAACTGTAGTGTGGTCCAGGATTGTGTGATCTAGACAAAATAATACATCATGTTGCCTCTTAACCACGTTCACAGCACGAGTTAATTATGTCCCTTGACTGCAGACGTTCAGACAAATCTTTGAGCTCCTCCGGCACATCAAGCATAAGACCCATGTTTTTCATGAAGTCACCCAAGGACAGCTTTGTAGCAACTTGCATCTGTCATTTAAACTGTATTCTGTATCTTCACTAGCCCTGCATAAAGTAGAATAAAAACATTGTTCATTGCTCTACATTATGAGGCCACATTCATTCCATAGCTAGGACCCAACTAGTCTTTTTAATCACAATGCCTCTGCAGAGCACACTTCTCTCAGATGGTTGGGGGACTGGTGGTACAGGCAATATAACTTGCCCATAAAACTTGATTAATTAATTTTGATTAATTTCAATGTGGTACTTAACAGCTTCCCCAACAAACAGCTCCAGTCTGTGTTTTAAACAGTGCCAACCAATCATGTTTCGCAACTTGCTTTTCAACCTGGTAACTTCTCCAGTCTTTCTCCCCAAAGCATTTATGAAGGAATCGTCAAGTCCATGGCAGTAATGCCTTCTGCATTAGTATATCTAACTTCCACCAAGTCTAAAAATGTCGTTGGCTCAGCATTATTAACTTAGCATCTCAGATACACAACCAGGCAATATTTCTTGCTCAAAGCATTGCTCTTTGGGCTTATAGCCTGTATGCTTGATGTTAACGCATCTCTCACTTTTGAAATAAATTGTATATCTGCACTTGTGTGACCAGAGTGCAGTACTCTGTACCAACACTAATGTGAATCAAGAAGCTGTACTGCTGTATTTCTGGGCAGTGCTGCTGCTGTGGTTCTGGACTGTGCCAGAGCTACTGTGGCTCTGGTCTGTGCTGCTGTGGTTCTAGTCTGTGCTGTGCTGCAGCTGCTCTGGATCTGGACTGTGCTTCTTTGGTTCTGGATTGTGTTGCTGTGACTCTTCACTGAGCTGCGGTGGTTGAGGATTGTACTGTTGTGGTTCTGGACTGTTTTTTGTGGGTTTGGGTTGTGCTGCTGTCGCAGCTCTGTAATATACTGCTGCTTTAGTATTCTACAATATATTAACAGATATATAGGTACAGTTACGTGGGCTGTCAAGCTATCATGACTGTTTTCCAACCCCTAGCCATAGTATAAAAGTTGAATTTCGCAAGTGATACTAAATGCGATACTGTCCAGTTTTATAGCCTGTGCTTGTCCAGTATATGCACACAGCCTTTAAATAACACAAAAAATGATTCATTTAGGTTCTTTTCTAAGCAGTCTTTTTTTCCTTCTTCTGTCTCTTTCTCCATCTTTGAGAGTGAAGTAATCACACATCAGTTTTAATAATGTACCTTCTAACTGGGAAATACAAATAAAGGACCATCAGTCCAGAGTGAAGGCACTTTGTGCTCCTCGTGTTAGGAGAAGGAAATGAGATCACTTTAGCTAAGCTATGGCCAAAATGTCAGCTGGCTAGCAAGACAGAGCAAAGTTGCATATAAAACAGCATGTGTGGTTGCTGACATTTGTTGAACTCTGTTTGAAACATGGCTTTGGAAGTGATCTAGCGCTTCAGAAAAAAAAGCTTATGTAGCTAGCTAGAGTCTAAATATGGTTGTGCACGTTTATCTGCATGAACACACCCACTGAAGGGAAGAACTTGAGGACTAACAAAGGATGTTTGTTGACTATGGGCAGGGCCATGGGGTGACTAATTTCTAATTGGTTATGTGTCTCGATGGTATTACCCATATTAGCCATTGTTTGAAACTCTAGGTGATGTATTTTTGGCTCAGCAAACTGAAAGGTGGCGGTGGAGTAGAGTAGAGTTTTTTTTTGGTTTTTTTTTTACCACCATGGACACGATCTCTGCATACTATGGCAGTGTTGGTGTATCCTATGCCTCTAGACGTAAAGCCTCCTTCTCATCTTTTATCCTGGGTTTTAGTCAGGGCTCACCGCTTGACTCCCAGTGTCTGCTAAGATGAACGTGGTTTGTGTGTGTCCGCCCAAAGGCGGTTTCCCCTACCCTAGCGCGAGAGCTTTCATTCCACAGCTAAGCCGAAGCTGTAAGGATTAAAGGAAGTCTCAGCGGTTGAGAAATGATGCAGGTTGTGAAAAGGAGGCTTCAAGGAAACACAAAATGGATGGAGCTGGATGGTAACCAAATGGTAACAGAATGGCTACCGTAGAGATTGACGGGGGAGGAGTAGCTTGGGTAGTGTGGGGCCTGGTTGTGTGTGTTTCGGCGTACCACGTGAAAAATGTCATCCCTGTTTGTCAGTGGTGCTTGGCTGACCCTGTCACGCCGTCCTCTTCCTGAAGCCTGGGGCGTCTCCTGGAAGGCAAACGACAACGCAGATGGGAAATGCCGATGAAGTGCGGTTGTTGCCATGGAGACAACGCACAGTTAGGGGGTAAAAAAAGAGATCAAAGATCAAATTGCAGTTACTTTCCAAAGAATCTGAATTTTCAAACATTTCCGGTATCTTAATGCGTCTCCTGTAGATACAAAGGTGAACATGGAGATGTCCAAGCTAAATACCACCGTGCTGTCTCTCAGTTAGACAGGGCGGTGCCTGTAACCTAGACAACAGTCATGGTCTTTGAGGACAAGGTGCTTAACTCAGCATGTCTCTGAGGACATGACCCCTCACAGAGTGGAGGCAGCAGAAGACAGGATCAGACAATAAAGGGGGAGGCAGTTTGGAGAGAAAGTGTGATGGAGACATATTGATCATCTTTGATAAGACTTGCTCTGGGGGACTTTTTTGTAATATGAAATCCAGGCCAAATGTGAAACTGGAGGAGTGAGAGAGAGAGACAGACAGAGAGAGTGCAAGTGGAAACGAGAGAGAGAGAGAGAGAGAGAGAGATGGGGGCCCCGCCCTCTTTCATCCCTGGCTTATATCTATGAAGAACGATGCCTTTGTCCGAAGGGGCAGAGATGGGGAGAGAGATGCGAGGGAACAGATTATCGCATGGGAAAATCGGCAATGACCGGTTGGGACAGACGGGTCCTTGTTTGTGTATCTGAAAACGGGGAAGTCAAATAATGTAACACCATGAATCAAGCGTTGCCTCATGAAGCATCCAGTGATGAGGAACCTGTGGTCTGACCATCTGAGACTAGGCAGGCTGGCAGTGGTTTTTAGGGCTTAATTATTCACATCTTTCTTAAATTCAGACATCGTGGAAACGTTTCTGTTGTGCCTCGTGAATGCAGTAGCTGATTCTTGTTTTATTCAGTGGTTTCTGTTTGTATTTGTCCATGGACATGGTCACATGTACCTATATGGATTACATAACCTTCTAACACATCATCTGCAACATTAAAAACCATGTTGTAACACTAATGTAATATATCAATAATATATAATACTGTATACAGATAATTAATTAAATCAATAACATAATTAAATCAGTAATATATAATACGGCATACAGAGAACTATATATTAATTAGAACAACAAAGGATGACCCTGGAACATACATGATTAAATTATGACAGAATGCTGATATGTTATGCACTTTTGAATGGCACACAGTCATAGCAGATAATCAATGAGCCCCAATTGCCATGAATTATAAATTATGATGCGCACAGATTAATTGTTTTGTTTTTGGTCGTTGCAAAATAATCAGAGTGAGACCCGATTTTGCCTTTGATGTATTTGTCCTGTAACTTTGATGTATTTGTCCTGTAACTTTTCCCTCCAAAGAAATCCGTTTGTTGTTACTGTAAAATTAGAACAGTGAAACCTGAAGATGGAGAAGCACATAGCTTGAACCATTAAAAGCAAGTCCACTTTCCCCTAACCTGCCAGTGATGGAACAGTATGAATTATTGATAGTGGTCTTTGTCCATTAAGGTTGTCTTAGGGAGGGGGTTGTTGCGCTTGTGGGAAACATTAAGGTATTGCTAATCAATTGCCACCCTTAGTCTCCAGGTGAAAATATGAAGAGCTACTGAAAGGACAAATGAATTGATGTCATTCAGACCTGGGTTGTATTCGGCTTTGCCGCTGCATTCACAGTCAGCTCTTTATGCACTGGGCTCTGATAGCACTCTCGAGGCCACTCTAGGGCTTCGGTTTCTGAATGGCACAGGGGGTGGAAGTGGATTAATACGATCCTGTGTTACGTGCACTGCGTCATGGGTGCCGGACGGCTGCCGATCCCTTGTTTCTCTGTGCCCCGCTTAAGTGGATCATGGGTATCTTTCGAGCCTTGCCCCACTCCACTCGTTTCCTTGGTTTTTTAGGTCCGAAACTCATTCTGTCGTCACCATGGCGTTTCCATGGCACCTGTGGCTCCCGGCCACTCCCTGAGTTCTGGAACGCTCCAGCTATAGCAGAGAGGCTCGTCGTGCCTGAGAAGAGAGTGCTATATTTAGGACTAGGACTATTTCCCTTTCCATTTTAGATTTTATCATCCAAAAATGTTGGTCTTACAAATAAATTGTGAATAAAGTGGAGAGAGTAGTAGTAGCAGTAGTAGAGAAAACTGAATGATGTCAAAATTAAATTTTAGGGTAATGTGGTGTCACCCCAACACTCAGTTATGCTGTAACATGAAATTGTGACTGAGATTCCTTTGGTGCGTGTTGGGAGCTGGGCATGTGTGCAGTGGGGTGTGCAAAACCTTACTCTTAAGTTCATGTTTGTTATTAATCAGTCAAGATGCCGCTCATGTACATTCACCCCCCCACCCCCACCCCATACACACACACACAAAAGGAAATATGCATCACATACGCTAATACACACACATATGAACACTATTCCTAACCCTAACACCTTTTTGGAAATTTATTAGCTGTCAAATGTAAATGGACCTGTTGTTGTCTCTGAGATTCGCCTATTCAATTTCCATCTAGCGGCTGCTGATTTCCGGAACATTCTGCATGGTTGTATTTAATAAATCCCAACACAGAGGCCAGATTTAGCCATTAAAATGACAGGTGAAATTATGTGCCAGTCTGGTACTGAGGATACGTTTCTCACTCTCACTCTAACTCTCTATCACTATCTGTCTCTCTCTCTCTGTGTATGTGTGTGTGTGTGTGTGCGTGCATGTTTGTCTGTGTGTGCGTCTGGACGTGAAGGCATTCATCAGGCTAACTTACACTCTCTCCAAATGGGGACACTACATTCTGCAGCCTTGTTCACAGCATGTAGTCATCTGCTGAGAAATATGAAGGCAGAACTACGAAATACATGCTGGACTCTGTAGACAAAACCCTGCAGGATCCTGGTTTGCATCTCATTCTCTTATCATGATCTTTATGTCATAATTTACTTTTGATAAATCACAAAAGGTAGCATTGAAAAAAAAGCAAGCATTTACATTTTAGTACAGACTAATTATTTACAGAGTTTAATATAAATTTAATATAAATTTCTGTGTATGCTGTGTATTCCCTGGTTATCCTTTTCCATGTGTACCCTCTCGTTACGGCGTTGTGGAAAGAGCTTGGTATTTGTGAAGCATTCCAGGGAACAGAGACTTTCTTGGGTAGTTACAGCACACGTTCCACTGTCTAGAACATACCGCTTCTAATTTAGTCAGTGTGTCATTTCATTCATGTGGTTGAAGCAGATGATAATACTAACCCAGTAATACTTACATGTGTTTTCAGTGATGGGAAACAGATTTGAACACTCTATTGCTCCTGAATTTCGTTTGTGTAGAGGTCCTTCGCAATCCTTGTTTTTGTCGTAATCAAAAGATTTATGAATGTATAGGTTTGTGAAAAACTTCTAAATTGAACCAGTTTTAGTGCATGCAAAAAAATAGGAGGCATAGTTTTGCCTTAGTCCAGTTTAATACTGGATTTGACAGCTGTTCGTCCGTTGAGAAACCTACACAGTTAATAGCTGTGGACGTAAATTAATGTATTGTCGAAACATTAAGAACTGAAATGGGCCAAAAAAAAATTATGACATAATCCTGTCAGCCAAATGAATTGTTAAGTTTAAATTATGCTTTTAGGGGGCAGTATACTTATATCCACCTCTGTATATTACAGAAACCAAGTTAGTTGGTTTAGAAGATTAAGATTATGAATATTTCTTTATTGAAACTTTACAGTGGAAAATATCTGAGCCCGTACCGAGGCCTGAGGCAGTATTAATGAAATCACCCTGACTTTAGCATTCCCTCCACTTCCCACAGAATCTTAAACCACCTTATATTAAATTCAGTATCACCTTGACTCACTTCCTCATAACATTGTAACCCTGAGTAAACATTTGTATCATTTAGCATTAGTAACAGTAATTAGATAGTGCCTGTCCAAAGACTGGAGGTCATTAGGGTGCCGGGTTCCGAGACGAGTTTGACTAACTGGACTATCATGGCAATATTATATATCGTCTGAATTTTGGAAAAAGGAAAATTAGAGCAAAGAGGTGATTTTGAGTATGTGTGTGTGTGCGTGTGTGTTTCTTTGTACTCAGATGGAGTCTCAGATGGTTCCTGGATGGGTTCCTGGATAAGTGGCATTGATGTTCATGTTTGATAGCTCTTTTTGATGGTGTCTCCATTAGTGCTAAAGCAAGCACTTGATCCTTAGAAACGGATGATGTTCTGATTTTGTAGACACCATGAACCTGACATCTTCTCCTGCTTTCACACCGACTGTCTTTTGTTCTCTTCTACGTAGTATTCTTGAACAAAGTAAAGATAAACGAGAAGTAACAGCAAATCTGGATCGGCCATTTATTGTAACTTAGCTCTGAAGCTCTTTGAAGCCCCCACACCCTCTCACTCTCTTTCTTTTTTCTTGGTTAATGTGTGTCGATCAGGATGCAATCTGCACTGCCTATTTGCCCTGGAGGCTGGATCTTTATTAGTCTGTGGGTCCAACAGGAAGGGGCTCTATGCTAAACACAGCTACTGCCCCAAGCCAGTGCTCCACCTGTGCCTTTAAACTCTCCGAGGGGAAGCGGGACTGAGAGTAAGAGGATCAAAATCAATATTCAGATCCAGGAAGCTCTCAGATATGTCAAATCCCACTGTATTTTGTTTATGCATCTTATTTGCTTCTAGACTTTGCCAGTGTGTGTGTGCTTTTATGGCTTTTTAAATGAGCCACGTGGAGAAATGAAATAAAGACCTAAAGAGTCATTAGGAGGTTCATTAACATCTCCTTTCTGATCTTCATCTGTGAAGTACCCAAGGCCATTTTTTCATAAATTAATAATGCTTAAAGTGTCAAAGGAATTTGTGATAGGTCACCATGGAATATCTACTATAAGCCAGTCCATTGCAGTATAGATTCACTCCATACAGTTGTACATATTTTCTGAATGTCATCTAATGTCCAGTCACTAAAAGCAGCTTTTAACCTGAAAGTTTACCTGAAAGTTACCAAAGCATTTTCAGGGTTTGTTTAAATTGCACCGATAGTAAACCAAGAGTGAAAAAACTTTGTTTTTTCATTTATCTTTCATGGAATTGCTGGTGACAGTCCCAATTTGTAGGCATTCCTTAAGACATCAGTCACAATATTTCAAACTTATGGCTGTGTTGTGGATGTCAGAATGAACAAGAATAAATTCCCAACCCACAAACCCATGGCAAACACACACACACACACACTTTATTGTGGTAGTGTTCTTATAACAGACGTCTTTCTCGTTTTGCAATAGTGGATATCTACTTGTGTGTCTGTCTCATAGGGCAGACTGGGAAATGAGCGCTCTTACCCAAGTGTGTAATTATAGAGCTCATATCCGGAAAGTTCTCCGTAGATCTTTTATTTCTCTTTCCTCCTCTAAGCTTTAATTACTTTGCCTCTTCCATGCATCATCCTTCCAGTTTACCCTTTTGCTCTCTTTCTCTCTCTCTCTCTCTCTCTCTCTCATCCTATCATCCCCTCCTTTTCCACAATCTCTCCATTTCCTCTCTACTTTCTTCTAACCCGTACTCCCAATTTTTTTTGTCTTTTATGTCCATTAAACTCAACATCCCTGCATATTGCCTTAATTGTCATTCCTGTTTTGAAGCGGCAACAAGGAAGAAGTGTCTGGAGTCACCACCGCTTCCGTAAAGGAAGCTCCATCAGCGGGCGAGGCTAATCCGGTTACCGATGCAATCCCTCGCCCCTCCCTGTTCCAGTGGTGGCAGACCTTTTGCCCCACTAATCCGATTGAGGCAGCTCTCGCCCTGCTCCTATTGCCCCGGATTTATTCCCTCGCCAACGCCCCAAATGATGACAAAACGTAGCTGCTCTAGATCTCCACAATGAGAGATACCTCTCTCTGCACGGCTCAGTGAGTTGGGGTGGCCACACTTTCGAGAGGAACGGCGTCTTGATCCAACGACTGTCGCTTGTTCCCATGCGCCGTTTCTCGTTTTCCTCCTTAATTCCATGCTCGGTCTCGTAATCCATAATGTCACGTTGATGGACATGGTGTTATACACAAAGATGCTTTATTGTGGTACAGAACATGCTGAACACTGCAGACAATGGGCTTGTCAGAGTGGCCTATTGTGGGCTTATTGTGATTAATGACTTTGCAGTTTTGCAGTACCTTGGTTTCTTATCTACGATGTGTCTAAAATATATAAATTAACAAAGAATTGCAATAGAAATTGTGTAGACAATGTGGGTATGCCACATGCAATATATACATAATGTGTATGCATATATATATAATTAATTGTTTGCATGTGTGTGTGTGTGTGTGAGAGAGAGTGAGAGAGAGAGAGGGTGTGAGAAAGTGCTTTGGTCAGAGGAACAAGAAATCTGGTTGGCTGTATGTATGTCTGAGTGTATAAAGCCTGAACTGTGAGGACCCTCTTCCTGGAAATGACAGAAGGTTCTTTGTTGGGCTCTGGGCAGTGTGTTCGCTCAAGTCTTAGGAGCATATCACTCGCCCTCTTTTATTCTTCTCAATATCATTCGCTTCTTGGCTCTTTCCCTCAGCGCATACAATGGTTCCATAGTCCCTGTCCACTCGGCTTCAACTTTGCCATATCCCTTTAACCTAATACAACGCAAAGGCTTCTCCCATTTTGACGTTTCTATGTTCTGCTGTGTCAAACTGTCAAAGATGCTAAGGGTGAACAGGAGAACAGTGACTGGCAAACGATTTTCCTCATTTAATTTTTTCCAAGCAGGCCTTGGCCAGCTGCGCTCGACAGCCACTCGACCTCTGACCCCTCGCCGGCAAAATAAATAAATAAATAAATAAATAAATAAATAAACAAACAAACCCCATTTTTTTGTGTGTGTGTACGTGCGTGGCCGGCCAGTGTGCTGCGGCTTTGTGGACTTTTTTGTTGTGCCTCTGTACTCGTTGGCGTGGTCCTTCTGATTTGTTTATTTATTTGTTTTTATGCCTTACGTCAAGTAGAGGTAGAAGAGGAGGATGTCAAACCAATATCTCGCACCAAAATTGAAAATATGGAAATCAAATCTGGGTTTAATGAGCCCTGCCATACACTTCCCCCAGGCCATCCTGAATAATAGCACCCCCCCAGCCCCTACGGTGAATTAATACATTATTCATCTAAGTCCGGGAGATGTTACTACTCGCGTCTGACGATGGCGCTGGGAGACGGAGTTGAGCCACTTGAGCAAATGTCACCACGGCGACTGCTGTTCCACAGATGTGTAAATATTTATGAAAAGCTGGCTAATGCTAATTCGGAGGGATGAAAGCTCATGTTAATTCGAGCAGCGCCGTCCGCCTTCAGAACCCTTCACAAGCTTCCATACGAAGGCCTGTCAACTCACGCGTCCCCGTGACAGCTTTGATGATGATACAAGTGGATCGAAAGTGAAGAGCGGCGGTGGGAAGGGATGGTCACTGGTCATTCGCAGTCTTGTTCTGTAGCCACAGAGTAAACGTGTTCCTGTGGCTACAGCTGAAAGAAGAAATGTGTTTAACCTTTCTACACAGCACTTTCCTACAGTTTTCTGTCTGCGTCTCGTTGTCTATTTCTCTCTCTCTCTCTCTTCTATTATCTCTTTTAAAATATCAGCGTCTATTTTAAATGCTCAGCGTTCACGCGGTGAATCTTCTCTGATGTTATCAGGCTGGACCTTTTCATTATACTGAAATTCAACGGGACCCCAAGCACATTCTTTACTTCGTTCTGTTTTAGTTCTCTTTTTGTAACACCGAAAAGGGCACGGTGAGCATTTTCATTTTCAAGCAGATGTTGGCTGGGGCGGACCGTTGAGACATACGAAGTGAACGCTTATCACAAAATAACACTTGCATTAATGTGTAATTTTGGCAACCACGCAAATGCTTAAAAAAACGCGTGGTGGCTGTCCTCCCTCGCCGCTTGAAAAGGTCAGACGTGAACTTCTCTTGCCGCGACCGTTTAAGAGCGGCGCTCCAATCGGACGCGCCCGGTTGGACGAGTCGCCAATACTACGCTTATGTGCTCCTGATGGACACTTGATAACGATTTTTATCGATTAGACATTTTTTGCACGTGTCCGATTGCTCTGGCCATCATGTCACTGGAAATGGAGATGATGTATGACCTGTTTGCGAAGAAGGGTACAGTACCGCTGTATTTACTCAACAGAAGAAACGAATGAAATGTACGTTAAAGTGATCCTGTAATGAACAGCGATCTTGTTACCTTAAAAATGCATTCTGCCAGAAAAAGTTGAGCCTTGGCTCCTAACGCAAACAAACAAATAGACAGACAGACACAAGAAATGCCTACTGCAGTATTATGCTCTACCAGTATGAGGAGAAACAGCCTTGATCCCAGTTTCTCTGCTGTGCTGGAAGGCACTGTTTGTTCCTAAGAGGCCATTATCGATTTGGTGCCCTGTTTGCAAAGTGACTGATAGAATATGCAATTTCAATCTAACGTCTTCATTGGTATGCCCTACGATGCGCTCAAATCGACAATTTACGGTATCGCATGACTGCGGTGTAGTGACCCGTTGTAACACGAGTGGTCCAAATGGATTTAGCGCGAGATCTGTTTATTTTAGATTAGGGCCTCCGGTTCACAATTGCGTCTGTATGCGTAGGTAGACAGAGTTCAGGCGCATTAAATAGATGTCTGGCCTTTGTAGTGACTGAAACAATACACACTTGTTTTGTGTAAAGCCTTCAGTCGAATGCACACACAAATCCTCCTACACACATACTGTTTATTGTGTGTGCCAGATGTGGGAGGGTTACCACACAACAGAAAGCTTGTTTAATTTCTTTCTTTGAACAGTGTATAATGTATATACAGGTTATATAGAGGTTATATCTACAGCCTGCTCTTTCTGATAATGGGGCAGGAGCGTATGATGTAACATTCCTGAACAGGATTCCTGGCTTTTATTTAGACCCATATATGATATCATATACATGGATTTGTCATTTTTGATTAACGGGTTAGTTTAATCAGTTTTACGTCCCAAGAAGCCCCCATCTTTGATGCTGGTATGATAGTAGAAGACTCTAATGGCACTGTAACATGTAACAGTACTGTAACAGTAGTTGACAACTAACAACTCATCGCAAGGACGTTTAAGAGGAGATTTAACCACTGCATGTGTGCACATGCACACATAGATGTACATGCACAAACACCTGCACACTGTATCGGCTCTGAAATTGTGCCCTGGGGATTTCTGGGATTTCCTTTGAGCACTGTGCATGTGGAGAGAGAGTGAGTGCACATACCGTGGATTGTGAGCATCGGCCAACGCTGATTCTGGATCAGCTGAGGAGCCTTCACTATTTCTGCCCACTTAATCCTCTAAGGCTTTTTCTCCCAGCGCTCATGTGTATAGCTGTGTGCATGCGCACGCAAGCGCGTGAGAGTGATATCCCCCGAGCTCTGATACTCCAGACGGCTCGGCGCTATAATTCACTCGCTGGTGGCTGGCCTGTACAATCTATCTCGGAGAGCTGACTCCCTCTTACCTTCCGTGCGAACGTACGCCTGGTGTCCGGGTAGAGGCCGTGCCTTGAGGCGGCCGAGTCTGGACAGAGGATGAGCTCGGGGACAGGGCACAGGTGCGCCCCGCCGCCTCTCCAGGTAAGGCAGGGAGCCTGAAGGCAGAGGGGGCGAAACACAAACCTCCCCCAACATCCCGTTCTCCTCCCACCTCCACCTGTCCCACATTGAGCAAATCCGCCCTCCTCTGACTGTGTTGGCTCCAAAAAAATCAAGCAGCGCTTTTAATGTCTCTTTGACTGTATATGTGAGAATTTTGTTTTAAGATCTCTGAGCCTTTTAAAATCTCGGTTTACAGTCGTCGTGCTGTTTTTCAACCCCAGCCTTTGAGGTAGACTTCTGGGCATCTGCTTGCTGCTTATTACATTGTATTGCACAGTATATACAACAACAGTCTCTTCCTATATACGTTGTATCCAAATGCTTTTCACACTTTTGGCTTCTCGATAGCGGTACTTGCATGAAGGCGTTAGTGTTTGCTGCTTGTATTTGAGAGGTACAATTTTTATTACCAGCATGGAGGAGTTTTCGCAGACTAGAATCTGATAGCTGTTTTCCTGACCATTTTTCAGGCTGTTCGCTTCGGGATTGACTCTGATCGTTAATAAAATAACTAGTAGCCAAAAAAGAACTTCGAGGAGGACCTGGGGGAGGGAAGTTCTAATGCAGCCAACAGATTAATGTAATCCCTATTTTAACTTAATCCGTTTTATAACAGGGGCCCCTCAATTCAGTTTCTCATAATGCTCAGTAATTACTGCAGGCCATTAAGGACAAGGGGGGGCTGCTTTTATGGGAGAGAGCGATAATGGTCTGAGTAGGACTGATAGACAACTGCGACTCATTTTATAGTCCAATAATCCTTGTATTTTAAAACATTTGTTCTTTTTGATTCTTTTTCTTTCCGTGGGCGGGGCGGAGTTTGTGGAATACTACGGTAGGAATTCACCACCTTGAAGCGAGTTCACAACACAAGATACACAGTACAGGCCTTTAGATTACTGTTCCAATCATTCGGTGCCTGGGAACGATAATGGATTTGAATTGGTATTCACGTTTTATTATATGAGGCTTTTGATGCAAAGGTCAATACCATTTATGTAGGCAGTTTGAACGGTGTGGACTTAATAGCCAGAAATGAATCGGCACATGTGCGATGTGGAAATCCAGACATTATCTGTGTTCTTTAAACACATTGCCTGTGTGTGTGTGTGTGTGTGTGTGTGTGTGGCTGAGGGAGTGAGAGTGAGTTTGTTAAGGCAAGAACTCTTCATGTCTTATAAGCATATACATGATGATAGATGATGCAGCTATTTGCTTTCATATGCTGAGGGCAGACATAGGTGTGGTGTAGGTGCGTGACAGTGTTGTGTGTAAGATGTAAAACGATTGGCTCTTGCCCTGAGGCTCAGCGGGAGCTTTTATCCCAGGCAGGATGAAATGCATCAGGGGTTGCTTGGCTCTATCGGCAACGCCTGGGCTTTGTTGCGCAGGCACCAGTTACCATGGGGACCTGAACGAGACCCACTGCTCTTAAAATAGCTGGAATTACAGTTGCATTGTGGCGGTAATCCGAATAGTTTTTTTGCTGTTTCTGAATTCAACCATGTAAGAATTATATTCTTCATTATAGGAAACTTAAAATAACAGTGTCGAATTGTTGAGTCTTTCAATGTGCCAATACATACAAAATCATTTTGGGTTTTGGTAGATAGGCAAATATCTTACAATAAGGTATTTGTAATATTTTATGGAATTTAATGTAATATTTTTGTAAAATTTGTGGATAATGTTGTAAAGTTCTCCTATAAGAATATAAACAAAAAACAATAAAGCATCACAATAAAAAAGATATACTCTTAAGTAATATACATTTAAGTGGTCTGTGACCATGCATTAATGACTCGCATCGACGGTATTGCCTTACGTCACTTCTGCCAATCCCATGTCTGTACATGCATGCTGCATGCATTTGCATGCATTTACATACATTTTGTAGATTGAGTCTGAGATGGTTTACTTATAGGTCAGGTGTCCTGGTTTTTTGCAGTGCAGCCATAAAGAAGATGGTTGCTTGATATATTGTACATGTATAATATATATGCTTAATGAATTCTAGAAAAGTGTACATGATAGCTGCTTCTTACCTATATGTGTCATTGTTTCTGTCACGTCAGATTAGATGTGTGTGTGTGCGATTCACTTGCCTGTTGGGAAGACAAACTGTAAATATGCTGTAGTGAAAGTGAAAGTTCTAAAAGTCTGGAAAGACCAGACCGGGCCACCATCCACACACACTGCTGCTGGCAAGTGTGTTGTGGAGTATTTCATTAGGTGCTTTTTTTTTTATCTTGGACCTTGCGCCAGGTATAGCGTGTGAGTTGGAGGATCGTTCTATGTGTGTGTGTGTGTGTGTGTGTGTGTGTGTGTGTGTGTGTGGGTGGGTGGGTGT